>RJVU01026577.1:3491222-3510592 GCA_003731715.1 Anabarilius grahami
GGGGGGGGGGGGGTTGTTGGAGTTATTGTGGTTTGCATGGTAAATGTGCTCTGAGTGGTGTGACACGACCTAATTATTAAATGATATGAGTTTAATGTAAATTTGTTGTGCCGCTGGCTGTCAGTGTTGGCTGGAACAGCAGCGTTTTTACGTTGGAAGTGATCTGATGATCTGCTCATTTATTATAAACCATCTGGTGGGGCCCTAGGCTACAGGCCGGTCCTGATAAAAGCAGCAAACATTAAAACAATACATAGTTCACAGTAATTTGTGAAATATATTCATACAGCAGTGCATTTCTGTAAGGTCGCGTGCCGCATCTATTATGACGGATATCACGGTATTATATTCCACAATTTAAAAACCTTGATTAAAAATGCTCAGACTGCGCAGAGTCTTTGATCTATCTATCCATCCATATATAATATATAACTTCTATTGCTTTTTCTTAAAAAGACAGGAAGTGCTTCTCATTGCAGTGGTTTTGTGGATCAGGCTGGTCCAGAAGCACACAGAACATGATAAGACTTCAGTGAATATGTAGTGTAAATTTGTTTTGTTCATCTTACCCGAGTCTTTGATGAGTTTAAGTGCCTCATTTTCAGAGAAAGAGGACATCAAGCTAGGAGGTCTCTGATTGGCTTTCTCGAAACCACTGAAGGGCACACTCTGGCAATACACCACCATATCTGACAGCTCTGGACTCAGTTTAGTGCTCACAGACTGGGGGGGTAGGATTTATACATGTCAATGAATATGTACACACACAGGCAGAGTTTTTTCAGAGAATGTTTAGGCATTTTATGAAACATAAAAATACATAAGATCCACATACATTTACCTGAGCTGCACAGACTCAAATAATTATCTCAAATATGCCATATGTTAAAACACAAATAGTACACGTCAAACCACATAATCATCCAATATTTTACAAAACTGGGAACAGGATTTAATTTATATCTGCACTCACCCTTACAGGATCCTTTTTGGATTCCTTTTTGTTCCCGCCCCCTCCCGCAGCAGGATCTTCATCTGAGCTATTTGAGAAGCTAATCCAGCTGTCAGTCTTCCCCAGCAGACCATTCAACTTCTTCCCCTTCAGAAGGATCCGCCCCATCAACTCCTACAGTAAAACGGGCACATGAGAGAAAGAACATTGCTGAAATGTTAACCAATTCCATGAACACTTTGTCTTGCTTGGAAAATGGCCATTTTATAACACTGAGGAAGTAAACACAATCATTTATGTCAGAGGCCGAAACACACCTTAAATATTATGGAAGAATGTAGGGACGAGAGTGAAAGAGTGAAAAAGAGAGGAGGGAATCTCATCATAAATATGAAAAAAGAGGCAAGAGTGCTTGACACAGTTAAAAATTTTACACTACACCAGTATGAGCACTGGCATGTGTTGATTTAAAATCATTCCTAGTACTACATGACTGCACATTTCCTATATGCTTTTTTTTTCTTCTTGTAGGCAGCAAGGGTCAGATGTTCTTTACTGATAATCCTCAGAAAGTAAACAAGAAGTTTCCAGAAGCAAGAAAGGAAGGGTTAGCGACACCAAAATCTTGGGTTTGATTTCCAGAAAATGTATGGAAGTCATTTTAGACAAAGCATCTGCCGAATACGCACTATAGTTTAAAAGTTTGTGGTCAGTAACATTTTTGAAAGAAATTAATATTTTTATTCACAAAGGATGAATTCATTGATAAAAAAAAACACTGTAAAAAAAAATCATTGTTGGTTTAACTTAAAAAAGTAAGTAAAAATTTTGAATTAATTGAAATAAAAAATTTGAGTTAATACAAAGAAGGAGAAACTTAAAATATTATGTTATCTGAACCACTTTTATTATCTAAGTTGATTTGACAAAAGAAAAGTTATAACAAATGATGAAAATATATTTTTTTACAGTAAAACAAACATGGTTTCCTCAAAGATATTAAGCAGCAGTTCTTTGAATTGATTAATTAATTAATTAATTAATTGTAATAAAATATTTCACTATAATAGGGTTCTGTTTTTGTTTTTTTGATCAAATAAATGCAGTCTCAGTGAGAGACTTTCAAAAACATAACAAAAATCGTACAGACTGCAAACTTTTGAATGGTAGTATATACAGTATGTAAACGAAAATGAGCGTCAGAACACTGTCGTTATGCAAAACGTGAGATGTGAAATAGTTACACAGGGTGAATTCAGGTGATTGGGACACTTTTTCCCAGTCATCTCAATGGAAAAAATTGTCCCAATCACCCTGAATTCACCCTACAGTAACTATTGTATTATGATTCACAGAGAAATTCAGCGTACTGCTAACTGCACAGTACAGTAGATACTACATACTGCCTACATAAAAAGTACTAAGCAACTCTAAACGCTTCAAACAGTAGAAAGCTACACATGAGGTCACATGACCTAATTACAACATGAAATGTTTCATTTAGCAAGTGGCGTCCATTTAGCATAATGAAAATACATTTGGTTCTTTTGCTTTTTTAAATCCGGATATGCCAAAAAAAACTATTGACTTTTGGAAGTTTGATGAATTATTAATTCAAGGAAGAGGAAAACCAGAAGCGTGTGTGACCTCAGGCGAGGGCAGCTGTTTGAGGGGCAGCTCATTAAGTGGCTTCTTCAGGAGCTTTTTGCCCAGAATGGAGCGAAGGTGCTGCGCCATGACCTCCTGCTGCTCCACTGAGCAGTGATTCTCCAGGGACAAGATCAGAGGATATGGAGACGCCTACGGAGAGAGAGAGACATGATTGTTAAAGAGAAACAACTATTTACAGTAAGTGTGAACTATTTAAAATGAAAAAAAAAGCATGTTACGCTAACCCATATTGTTGCATTATACAAAGATTTTCATTATCGGCTGTTGTTATGCTTGAAATGTGTCTGCACCTTGAAGGCGTATTGAGCGATGGTCTCGATGACTTCTTTAAAGAGCACTTTGGAGGTGAGCGTGTGTCCGTGGAAGATCATGGGCTCTCCCTTATCACCATCCCAGCAGTCCAGCTCAACACAGCGACAGCCCTGATGCAGAGCTCTAAACACACACACAAGACCCATGAGTTTAACCACAAACAAAGAGCATGAACATTAAATGTCATCATTAGTGTTGTATCGCATAACCCAGTGGTTCTGTAACTTTGTATAGCTGCCTCTAGTCTCAGCATCAGATGTCACTCCCACGGAATTATCATTAGAATGATTTCTGAAGGATCATGTGACACTGAAGACTGGAGTAATGATGCTGAAAATTCAGCTTTGCACAGGCATAAATTACATTTTAAAACATACTCAAATAGACAAAAAATATATTAAAACAATTCTTTTAAATTGGAATAGTATTTCACAATATTACTGTTTGTATGTTTGTTAAAAAATATTACAAACCCCAAAGTTTTGAATGGTGATGTTCAATATATTTAATCTAACTCAAAAGTTTTTCCTTTTACTGGAACCTTGGGCATAATATACTTTTATTTAGTTTCTAACTTACAAAGGTAATTGTTTGTCTATTCTATTAAATTTCTCCCAGTCAGTGTAACAGAACACAACACAAACGGTCAGAAAATAAGCTAAGCTTAGTGAATGCGATTGTGATTTTACAGAACAAAATATAAGTGTGTTTTCTTCTACATGCCTTAATTATGAGATGCTTGAGGCAGATTATAAGATGTGGGTGTGTTGGTATTGTACCTGATATAAGGCTCAGTGCTGCTGGCGCTGGTTACTTGGTCTTTAGTCAGGTATGTGTTATGAGAAGAAGAGATGTAGTAGTGAGCCAGTGGTCTGCTCATGTCCTGATACACGTGAGCGTGATCCGGGTTAAACACATCGTTCTCTTTCGAGAGCTTGTACATGGTGAATCCGTTCTGGGTCATGAACAGATTCTTCTGGGCTGAGAGTCAGAAAGAAAATGTACTGGTCAAAAGCCAACACAGTTAAACACAAGCTTCAATAGCTGAGGAAGTGTTTAATGCATGCTTTGTATCATATATATAGGTTTACTAGGATATTAACCTCAATTCTAGTAAGAGCAATCAGCAATAACCAAGTTATTTAGCACAATAACCAATGACACACTACTGAGATATGCGCTCACACTAGTTCTTGGAAGTGGAGTTGTACAGTTTTTCAGGTGTGGTTTTCACTCCAGGTTTCAACAGACTGGATTTTATACATCATTAGCCATTTTGAACAGTTTTGAATTGGCCTTTCATTTCTATTGACAGTATAGACAATAGAGCACAGACAGGAAATGATAGATTTGAACTGAGGCTGCCTGCATGAGCACCATAGGTCATATTACAGTACCTTTTTCATATTACAGGACCTACAGGTCCTTCTCAAAAAATTAGCATATTGTGATAAAGTTCATTATTTTCCATAATGTAATGATAAAATTTAACTTTCATATATTTTAGATTCATTGCACACCAACTGAAATATTTCAGGTCTTTTATTGTTTTAATACTGATGATTTTGGCATACAGCTCATGAAAACCCAAAATTCCTATCTCAAAAAATTAGCATATCATGAAAAGGTTCTCTAAACGAGCTATTAACCTAATCATCTGAATCAACTAATTAACTCTAAACACCTGCAAAAGATTCCTGAGGCTTTTAAAAACTCCCAGCCTGGTTCATTACTCAAAACCGCAATCATGGGTAAGACTGCCGACCTGACTGCTGTCCAGAAGGCCATCATTGACACCCTCAAGCGAGAGGGTAAGACACAGAAAGAAATTTCTGAACGAATAGGCTGTTCCCAGAGTGCTGTATCAAGGCACCTCAGTGGGAAGTCTGTGGGAAGGAAAAAGTGTGGCAAAAAACGCTGCACAACGAGAAGAGGTGACCGGACCCTGAGGAAGATTGTGGAGAAGGACCGATTCCAGACCTTGGGGGACCTGCGGAAGCAGTGGACTGAGTCTGGAGTAGAAACATCCAGAGCCACCGTGCACAGGCGTGTGCAGGAAATGGGCTACAGGTGCCGCATTCCCCAGGTCAAGCCACTTTTGAACCAGAAACAGCGGCAGAAGCGCCTGACCTGGGCTACAGAGAAGCAGCACTGGACTGTTGCTCAGTGGTCCAAAGTCATTCGGAAATCAAGGTGCCAGAGTCTGGAGGAAGACTGGGGAGAAGGAAATGCCAAAATGCCTGAAGTCCAGTGTCAAGTTCCCACAGTCAGTGATGGTCTGGGGTGCCATGTCAGCTGCTGGTGTTGGTCCACTGTGTTTTATCAAGGGCAGGGTCAATGCAGCTAGCTATCAGGAGATTTTGGAGCACTTCATGCTTCCATCTGCTGAAAAGCTTTATGGAGATGAAGATTTCGTTTTTCAGCACGACCTGGCACCTGCTCACAGTGCCAAAACCACTGGTAAATGGTTTACTGACCATGGTATTACTGTGCTCAATTGGCCTGCCAACTCTCCTGACCTGAACCCCATAGAGAATCTGTGGGATATTGTGAAGAGAAAGTTGAGAGACGCAAGACCCAACACTCTGGATGAGCTTAAGGCCGCTATCGAAGCATCCTGGGCCTCCATAACACCTCAGCAGTGCCACAGGCTGATTGCCTCCATGCCACGCCGCATTGAAGCAGTCATTTCTGCAAAAGGATTCCCGACCAAGTATTGAGTGCATAACTGAACATAATTATTTGAAGGTTGACTTTTTTTGTATTAAAAACACTTTTCTTTTATTGGTCGGATGAAATATGCTAATTTTTTGAGATTTGAGAATAAAAGACCTGAAATATTTCAGTTGGTGTGCAATGAATCTAAAATACATGAAAGTTTAATTTTATCATTACATTATGGAAAATAATGAACTTTTATCGCAATATGCTAATTTTTTGAGAAGGACCTGTATATATAGATTACAGCATTTATACTATTAAAAAGTTCTTTGGGGTCAGAAAGACTTTTTTTTTTAAACTTTTTTTCTTCTTTTTTTTTACTTTTTTAAAATGTATAATTTAACATTTATATTTCAAATAAATGTTTTTGTTTTGAACTTTCTATTCATCAAGGAATACTGTAAAAAAAAAATGCATTACTGTTTTTACTGTATTTTTGATCAAATAAATGCAGCCTTGGTGAGCATAAGAGACTTCTTTCAAAAACATTATAAAAGCTTACTAACCTATGTGGAAGAATAATTTTATAAATCATAATGAATTATATTTTTAAAAGACTCCATATACAAAATATGAATTCAGCAGTGTATAGGAAGGGAAAAGAGGAGAGTATGTAACATGAAGTCAGGAGTGCTGATAGTGCTGAATCAATGGGAAAAGGCCAACAGATTGTCTGAAAAGGTTAAAAGACAAGAACTGCTAAGAGAGATATAAGAAGAAGAAAAAAATGTCAAAAGTGAACCAGTGAGAAAGAATAAGGATATAAATTGTGCAGGTATGTTGAATATCGAGATTTTCTGCTAAGAGCTCTCCTGGCCGTAATGAATAAACTGAAGTAAAACTCTATTGTACAAGAGTCTTCACTGAGTTACTATTAAGGTTTCCACCACACCCGAAACCTTTGAGCGGTAGTGTAAATATATAATATATATACATAAACCATCTATTTGTGTGGTTCTGATGGCTGTGTACCCCAGTCGTTGAGCTCAAAGGTGTGGATGAGACTCTTCGCATGGGCCAGCGATGCGTCCTCGCCCTGGTCTCCAAGAAAATCCCGCAGCTCCAAGGTGGTGAGCACACATCCGTTACCGGAATAATGCCTGAACACCGCGTCCAGCTCCGGCCTGCGCATCAGCTCACGACAGAACTCCTCAATCTCCACGTGATCCAGCCGCCCGTCACAGGAACGATCACACTTCTACAGACAAGAGCGGGAATAAAAGAGATAGATTGCTCGAGGATTAGTTTGATTTAAACACTTTTTTTTACAACCACTCCTGCCACTTACATGGATATCTCGCACAAACCTTAAAGAGGGTACGAGCATACTGTTCATTCAGGTCAATGTTGATCAGCTGTAGCAGATGTTTCACCTCGTCGTAGCTCATCTTCCCATCCTGGTTCTGATCCGCATGTCTCAGATAGCTTCGAATCCAAGTGTGAACAGTTAGGGAAAACTAGACAAAGCGATAAACATGCATTCACACATTCACAACATGATGCCAGCCATCCAGTATGAAACTATAAACCATCTCTCTGCGACACAACCTCAGTCCAAAGGAACTCAACAATGTATCAAGTTTTTCATGTTGAGAAAAAGATAACAAAGGGCATACAGTTTAAAAATAATAATAATACAGTGAAAGACACATTGGGGGAAAGAGAAACAGGACAAAGTTATTTCTGATGAGAAGAGATAGCATGACATGTTCTGTGGTTCATCTGTTCTACATTTGGTCTATAAATAGTCAGCTCTCTCACTGAGTAATGGAGATTGTGTTTACATGTGCATTTATTGGCATACGGTGGTCAAGGATTTTTTATTTTAAAAAAATATAATTAAATTTGTATTAAATGCTGTAAATGGCACACTAATGTGCAGTGGACATGTGTCTACTTGCTGTAATTAGGACTCAGTTCTAGAGGTTTCACCCTGCAGATATGGCTTTAAGGATATTGGTCCAGCTTTTCTTTCTGACTCATGTTGGAGACTCTGTCTTTGAGTGTGCGCATGCCTCGGACCCAGCGCTCCGCTTCCTCCTGTGTGGGGCAGCACAGATCCAGGCTTTTCCTTCCCCCACGGAAGACCACAGTGAAGCAGTGTTTCTCTGGGACCAGACCTGCCATCCGTCGCAGACACTCCGACTGACAGCCCTCCCGCACACACTCCACCTCCGTCACAGAGACTGACAGAGAGAAACCACACACAAATGAGTGCTTAATCCATTACTACTGCTATTAATCCACATAATACATTACATAAAGGTGAAGTGTGTACTTTATTTGAAAAAAGTGGCACCAAATAGAACTGCATAAAGAAATGAATCAAACAACTTTCAACTTAAAAAAAAGAACTTTTCAACTTTCAAACTTAATGTAATTATGTCTGGCGCAGTCAGGCCACTCAAACAAACAAAACATAAACAGTCTGGGAAATAATAAACAAGCAACCGGAACAGTTACAGCAAAATAAACAAAATAAAACTATTAAATCATTATTGTCCATGCAAGGAGGTCAAAGATGCCATCACATTGACGCTGCACTTGTGTGAGAGGATTCATTTGGCTCTTGTAAAACATGACCTGTACAACAGAGTGCCAAAAAATGATTACAATGTGCCCTCATTGCTCCTAAAACACACACACACCCATATAAACACAATTGACAGCCAAGCAGAGGCTTTGGACAGATAACCAGTGTTGGGGTAATGCATTACAAGTAACAAAAGTTTGGTAATCAGATTACTTTTTCAAGTAACAAGTAAAGTAATGCGTTAGTTTTACATCTACAACAAAATATCTGAGTTACTTTTTCAATTAATTAATACAGGTTACTTTGCTTTCCCATTTATTTTCTGGCACCTCTCTTGCCCCCATGTAGAGAGAAATCGTGAGTAAGTGCAGAGGCGTTGTGTGCGCTGTGTCAACATGTTGCTTATTATAGTTCTGTCATGACAACTCTCGGAGTGTTTGGCATGGTAATGGGTATGACAATGTAGATGTGTTTGGTCTTGGCAGAATAGATCTGCTACGCTGCTGCTGCTGCAGAGCAAGTACGGGACTTGCTACTGCCATACACGACATGCTGCTGTACAATATAGTATACATAAATAACCTGTAACAGGTGGAACTGGGGAAGGTGGAGAGTTTCTGAAGCACGCTGCACTGCTAAGCAAATGCTAATTCATGTATTTAAAGGATTAGTTCACTTTCAAATTAAAATTTCCTGATAATTTACTCACCCCCATGTCATCCAAGATCATGTCTTTCTTTCTTCCGTCGAAAATAATTTTTTTTTAAAGGTTTTTGATGAAAACATTCCAGGATTTTTCTCCATATAGTGGACTTCAATGGCCTCCAAACAGTTGAAGGTCAAAATTACAGTTTCAGTGCAGCTTCAAAGGGCTTTAAATGATGCCAGATGAGGAATAAGGGTCTTATCTAAAGAAACCATCCCTCATTTCTAAAAAAAAAAAAAATGTTTATACATTTTAACCATAAATGCTCATCTTGAACTAGCTCTCTTCTTCTTCTCTATTTGAATTCCAGCAGTGGAGACACTGCTAAAAGCCTTTGCACACTGAGTCCGAAATTCACATGAGAAATTTTCGCACTTTAAAAAATAAATTCGACCTCACGTTATGTCAATCACGTTTGCACTCTGCCTCCGAAACTTTCGTCCGTCAAAAAAATATTCGGATCAGGTTCGATTTTCTGCGTTTTTCGCATCCGTGGCACACATTTTGAGAGACGTTTTGACAATTCAGAGCCACCGTACGCGAACGCAAAAATCCCGAATGCCATCTGACAAGTTGATCCACGTTGCCTACAGCACAGAACAGCAGCACTGAATGACAAACAACGTGAGGAATACAAAGAGACCGAATATAAAGACAGATTGTGCCAGTAGCAAAGCATCAAACTGAGCCACTAACATCCTGAAGTAAACTTTGAAACGCTCGGGATAATCACTCAGCTCCTTGATGAGGGGAATTCTCCTTTCTCTCTATGCAATCTCGAAATTGGATGGACCCAATATTTCCTCTTTTTAAGGAGAGAAAGGACAACTAAATCGTGCTCACTGCTTGAAGACTTCATTTTGTATTGTTTTGCCATTTTTTTCCACAACGCATTCATTAATACGCATTGGACTTAGCGTGCAAGGTCTCTGTGCGTGACAAATTTTTAGGATTACGAATACGAAAAAACGCATGTAAAAATTTCGGACTCAGTGTGCAAAGGCCTTAAGTGTATTACTGCCCTCTACAGGTCAAAGTTTTAACTAAATTGTCAGATACAATATTCTACTGCAAGTATATAACAATTAGTTCAAACTTTGACCTGTGGAGGGCAGTAATACACTTAGCAGTGTCAACACTGCTGGAATTCTAATAGAGAAGAAGAAAAGAGCTAGTTCAAGATGAGCATTTATGGTAAAAAAAAATTTTTTTAGAAAATGAGTGATGGTTCCTCTAGATAAGACCCTTATTTCTCGTCTGGGATCGCGTAGAATGCTTTGAAGCTGCAGTGAAACTGTAATTTTGACCTTCAACCGTTTGGAGGCCACTGAAGTCCACTATGAGGAGAATAATCCTGTAATGTTTTCATCAAAAACCTTAATTTCTTTTCGACTGAAGAGAGAAGGACATGGACATCTTGGATGACATGGGGGTGAGTAAATTATCAGGAAATTTTTAATTTGAAAGTGAACTAATCCTTTAAAGATTGAGCACGCAAGCTCATTGGCTACTAATACAGCAGGAAGCAATCATCTGTGTCCTATAGATAATGATGTGATTATGAGCAGGTTGAGTTAAAGGACCTATTAGCCTGCCCATTAGAGTTTCATGCCAGAACTTTGTATTTCTAGACTAAATGTGAACATACTCATTTTACTTGCACACTTGAACAGCTTCAATATTCTTCAAAATGAATAAAGTGAAATGCAAACTATATTATAAAAAATATTATGCAAACTTGCAATAATTAAATATGTTAAATAATACAAAATTATACTTTATGTATTTAATCTCACTTTATTAACTTTTCTGCTGACCTTCGACAATCCAGTTTAACCAAAAAGGTGTGAAAGGGCCTTTAGATTTGACAAAACAAACAAGCAAGCCAAGCCCAGGTGAGAAATAGTAACGCAAATGTAACATAACACATTACTTTTAACAAAAAGTAATTAAGTAATGCAATTAGTAACATTTTTAGGGAGTAACGCAATATTGTAATGCACTATTTTTAAAAGTAACTTTCCCCAACACTGCAGACAGCCACCAACAAATGAGAAATGCTACTGCTAATACGATGAGATTTAATTATTATGTATTACATAGACTTCCCTTCTCTTCTATTTGTCCCCATTATTTTTTCCAGAGTCTAATACTCTTCAAGTATGCACATCAAGTCAGCTACAGTATAATGAGGAATGGTAATCTAGCATAGCATAGAAAGTAGTTGCAACAATAACGTCTTTGAACTGTAGGAACTCCTACACTGCAAATAAAAAAAGAGACACAAGGGAAGACAGACACAAGCTCTTTTGAACGGCAGACTCCCTGCCCACTTCCAACAGCCGTCTGACAAACATGCATTCATAATTCTTGTGTGTATGAAGAAGAAGGGTGTTAATTTTAACAGCGAGTGTGCTGAGACATGTGCAGTGAATGGGCGTTTACTATGTCACTGGCATTCCTCACTAAAGCCCGCTGCATAGATCCGTGGGAGCATAAACTCTCCAGGGGTCCGGCCCTGCATCTGCTGCCCAATGAGGAGCTCCTGCCAAACAGCACGATGACACCTGGACAGACTCATCTCCTAGCCAGACCGGCATTATTTAGTCCAGCCTATTTGACACTTATGCCATAAACATGTGTCTTCTATCTTTATCTACCCTAATAAATAGTCAAAATAACAGAGGAATGAAGCGGTGCGTGATGTAACGTCACATGCACAAACACTTATTCACATAATGCGAACACACATAAACACACACTGTCATGTACTAAGTGGACTATGTTTATTCCCTCAAGTGTGTGGCAGTCAGTGAGCTGTGAGGGGCATGCTGGGATTGGACAGAAGCAGCTGAGCCTGCATTCCTGAACCCAGTGTGACACAGCACAAGACAGAAACAGAAAGAGAGGCCGAGTTGAGCAGTACCATCAAATAGGTGTTAGGCTTATGAGCATTTTCAAGTAAACTTCACGCTATACACTACCATTCAAAAGTTTGGGATCAGTAAGATTTTAATGTTTTTAAAAGAAGTCTCTCATGCTCACCACAACTGCATTTTTTTATTTGATCAAAAATACAATAAAAACGGTAATATTGTGAAATATTACATTTAAAATAACTTTTTTCTATTTTAATATATTTTAAAATGTAATTTATTTCTGCAATGTCAAAGCTGAATTTTCAGTATCATTAGTCCAGTCTTCTGTGTCACATGATCCTTCAGAAATTATAATAATATGCTGATTTGCTGTCTTTATTTTTCAAATATCTACAAAAAGGGAACATGTAAAATGCTGTCACAAGTTTACCCATCTATTTATACTAATAACATTATATTGCTTACAAGTCTGTCCTTTTATGCCGAATAGCAATTTACTACCATATGATCACATATACTAGTAAATGTAAATGATAAATAAATATAATTTTTTTTTACCTAAATGTTGTCCCAACTAGCCTATGTTACTGATTTGCAAAGAGTGAAACAAGTATAGTAATACTGTATAAAGTAAAGTAAACTTTCACTAAAAGCCTTCCTTCCGCCGGAAAAAATAGTTCCTGACCGTGAACAGCAACAGAAGTTACATTATTACGCCATTAGATGGCGGCAAAGACTATCTTTATGAGTGTGTCAGTCAGTAGAGAAGAATTTTATATTGAAAAGACTGAATTGTTGTGAACATGGAACAAGACGCAACAGACAAATGCTTTGACTAGCACTGTCAGTCATGGGAAAACCCCTTAACTGTTAAAAGGACAAGATAATACATCGGAAGGAAAATGCTAAATCTGAATGCAGGTAATAAACTCGCTCACTCTATCTTTTTCTCACAATACTCTTCTATAGGGTTGGGAACTGAGAAAAAGTTCTTATCCAGAACCGGTAGTGTTTTTTTTAAAAGAACCAGAGCCATGCAAGATTTCTAAGTTTCGGTTCCGAAAACGGTTCTGGTGTGATGGGTGGGCGAAGTTCGAGGAGCGTATCCTTTAATAGAGACGTCTCACCTCATGAATATTATAGCAATTAATGCAATGAAAAGCCTTCGCGCTACTCATATACGTCAGATATTGAGAGAGAGAGAGAGGTGCACAAAGCTGCACAGTTAATCTTTAAAAGATCGCATTCTCAATTTCATTACCAACAAAATCCAATTCCTAAATAACAATGTATATTAAATTCACCCGTATAATAAACCTTTAACAAAAATAAAATCGTGACATTCAAATCTGCGTTCGCGCTGCCACTAATCTAGAGAGCAGTTGTCATGTTTAGATATAAACAGCTTTATAAACAATCTTTTCAAACACACAGTATCATTATTTCTGTTACAAATATTCCAATTATCACAGAAGTATACAAAAGTTTATATTCAGATAAACGCTGATGTTACCGATCAAAATAGAATAAATCACCTTCTTCTGAAAATAACTGGGATTCAAATAACGATTGTATCGACTGCATTGTTACGCCACTAGGTGGCAAAAAATTACAGTTAAAAATGTATCTATCACTGAATCATTCAACCAGTGATGTCTTTACTCCAACTTACAAAAATATTCTGTTTCTTACATGTGTGTTCAAGCATCTTATTTGTGTTGAATTTGTGTGAGGGGCTCGATGAAGCAGTTTCAACTCGAGCTCTGATATACAACCACAGTGAATAAATATAGGATATGATTACATAGGGCAAGGTAACTGAGATGAAGGTGGAGTTTGGGGAGGTGGAGGGATGCTGGAACAGCTGAGACTGAAGAGAGGTAAGCAGCTGCTTATATACTCTGGCTTTTGACTGGAAGATTAGATGCTCCTCCCTAAATTACATTTAGGAACTTCACTAAATGTTGAAATTAACATTAACAAAGATTAATAAATGCTGTAGAAGTGCAGTTCATTATTAGTTCATGTTAATGTAGTTAACTAATGAACCTTATTGTAAATGAATTTGTTGATTTTTTTTGTTTGTGAAGTCTGTTAAATTCATTTTACAAGAATAATAAACACAAAAAGAACTGTTTGAGTTGAGTATTGTGGATTTTTTCCCTTACTACTATTTTTTATTGGTTGTTTAATTATTTTAATGGAACCTGAATTGGAACCGGAATCGTTAGGCAGAACCGGAACCGGAAAATTTCTTACGATTCCCAACCCTACTCTTCTACACAATACAGTAAGCTTCAATGAACAATATCAATTGAGAACATACAGTTTACGTTGCTAAGAGTGGTTGCTAAGGGTGTTGTGTAGTGATACACAGAACTGTTGGGTGAAGCGTTCATAGCCGTGTTTTATCGTGAATAAAACAGCTATTGACCAATCAGAATCAAGGACAGGAACTAACCGTTTTATAAGAAATAATAAAGCACAAATCTGTTTCAATTAAAATTAAAAACACCAATTATTACATAATGATATTACATAATTAGCAATGTCTTATATAGAACTATTTACCAAAATAACAAAACATCTAAAAAGGAGTTACACAGTGACATCTGTGCTTACTAACACTACCCTGTGATTGTGTGTGTGTGTGTGTGTCAGAGAACACAAATGATTAATCACAGTGAGTCATGTGATTAGGTACTGGTTCACTTTTATCCTCAGGGTTTCAGAGGTCATCAGAAAGACCCATAAATCCTCCAGAGAGCAGGGATTATTCATAAGCATATGACCTGGGTTTTAACCTACAGTACTGTATGGCTAGATGTGCATATAACTTTGCAAGTTTCAAAATCCAGAAACATACGACTTATTTAGAAACATACATCCACTCACATGTCTATATTACTATACAAATTTGTTGTTCATGTGTGAGAATTAGTCTAATTCAGGAGTGATTTAGGATTTGTGTTTTGTTAAAATGCAACAACGTAACAAAATAAAATCAGTAGATGTATATCAATAACGGCGGCGTATTTTGTTGTATTTTAGAGTTGAATAGCCTCAGATATCTCACCACAGCCACTGAAGAGAGATATATAATTACAGATTTTTATGGGTGATGACAGCTGAGGTAATCACAGATATTTCAGAGGGCTGAGATGAATGACAGAGAGGCTGAAGGCTCCCTAAATAGGGTCCACCAACACCTGTGGTCTAATGAAAGAAATAACGTTCCCATGCTCCAGTGAAGTGCCATGAATGGGATTATAGCAGGAAGTCTGATTCTCTTCACTCTCACAGCAGATTATCATTCCATCTGAAGAGCATAAGTGAGATTAAAAACAGATTATCAATCATTTGAACAGCTAGAGATTAGGGATGATAGAGCATCCCATAATGTCTTACCACAGATGAATCTGTGGTATGTTTCCATTATACAAGGAGCAAAGGTTTAATTTGTCTGATTAAAAAAGAGATTAAGAATCACCTAAAAAAAAGCAAGGTGAAAGTAACAGATTGGGATAATTAATTGGGCCATGTCCCAGAAAATCTCTATTCAAAGTATAAAAGCACCAGATCTGCTGGTCTGAAATCATCTAACCAGAAAACGGGGAACGTTCTCAGAACATTTTGGCTAATGTTCTGGCAAGGTTCTCTCAAAGTTATGAACATTTTTCAGTGACGTTAACAGAGCGTTTGGTCAGAGTTATCTGGTCTTTGAAATTTAGCACAAAAACAACATTTATACATCATTCATTAAACTTTTTTTCTGATAGGTTTCAGTTGGAAGATAGTCTAATGTTTCAGAATGTTCAGAGAACATTAATTAGTTACATTCCCAACATTCGCATAATCAATTAATCAAAAACATTTTTTTTTTAATGTTTAAAAAACTGGACGTTTTCATAACTTAACTGGATTTGGAATGTTAGCAAAATGTTTTCAGAACATATTTTTGTTAGCTGGGTAACCAGCATTTAAAGGGAGCTTTAGATAGTTCTGGTTCATAATCAGTTCATAAACAGAAATATTTCCAGTTTAATTTCCTTGTGCCAAATAAAAGGAGGAAATTAAACTGAAAAGAACCTGAGTGTCTAAGCCAGTGTATAGACACAAACACACACCTGCACACATGCATTAATAAGTTCAGTTATATGCACAAATAACTTTATGGGTTTTCTGTTTGCTGTTGCAGTGATTGGAAAGTCCCGT
Organism: Anabarilius grahami; assembly: GCA_003731715.1. NCBI lineage: Eukaryota > Metazoa > Chordata > Actinopteri > Cypriniformes > Xenocyprididae > Anabarilius > Anabarilius grahami. Next base: position 3,507,212 of record RJVU01026577.1, read on the forward strand.
TCCTCAAAAAAAAAAAAAAATGCCAAGCAATATATCACAGAGCAAGTGAGTCGGTTTAATATAGGGAAAAAAGCATGATACTGGATCCCCAAAGTTCAAGGACATATTCATATATAGAATTTTTCATCCAAAAACAACAATTCTGCTGTTATTTAGTCATTCCAAACTGTTCCAAAAATAAAAATTTTCAGTCAAAATAAAACTATATACTGAACTCTAATGCTATTTCTATAATGCCTATTCAATGATGTACTTGTCTACCAAAGAAATTATGTCTTTGAATTTGTTTTATCTTGAACATCTATGTGATTAATTCATTTAATCAGCATATCATGCAATAAATTCAAAACATTTTAATCAACTGACAGACCTAATGATACCATAAACTATAAAAATACAAGACCAATACAAATATCGTGATGGCACCGCTATTGACTCATCATTGTGTAACCTTTTCGCATTATTTATGTATCTGGTGCGGCATTTAGGCCTTTGTTTCTTCAACATCAAATCTTTACCTTGATTGACCTGTGATTAATTGGGTCACTGCTACAGTTCATTACACTAAGCCAAATCCATCCGTCCTGTTAAAATCAGTCGCATTCATTTTCTAAAAATTGAACGTCATTAGATTTAATACCTGCTGTGTTCTTTGGGATGAGGCTAACAATAGGTATTCAAAGAGAGCAGCGCAAACATAGCATTAATAATGTCTTGTTTTGAATCAAAGCCAAGTATGAGGTCAGACAGAGTGAGTGGAGAAAGAACACTAGTTAAAATAGCCCGTGTTTGTTTTCTCACTATTATTCTTCCTCTAGGGTGTGACTATGACTCCTTGATCTGACTCGTTGTGAAAAGTAGTCCAACAAATGCTTAAGCAGTATTATAGTCTCTCATTCACATGTAAAGTTCTGGCATCATGGCTCCTGCATCCCTACAATCATGACGTCAGTGCACTAGAATGTCAATGTAAATTCTGTCAAGTCATTTCTGAATCATCAAACTCTTTCTGTATTGTATAACATTGAAAGTCTCTTATGCTGAATAAGCCTGCATTTATTTGATCATTTATTTGATCAAAAATAAATTAAAAACAGTGATATTGTAAAATATTATTACAATGTAAAATAACTATTTTATATTTGAATACACTTTAAATTCTAATTTATTCCTGAGATGGTCATTACTCCAGTCTTCAGTGTCACATGATCCTTCAGATATCATTCTAATATGATGCTCAAGAAACATTTTTATTACTATTTTTGAAAACAGTTGTGATGCTTCATATTTTTGTGGAAACCATGATATATTTTTGTTAGGATTCCTTGATGAATAAAAAAAGTTCAAAAGAACATTTATTTAAAATACACATTTTTGTTACATTATAAATGATTTATGCTCAATTTTGATCAATTTAATGCATCTTTTCTGAATAATTGTATTAATTTTTATTTTTTAATCAGTGGTTCGGAGCGCGTATCAAACTGCCAAAGTCACGACCCCCAGTGGTGACCATTGAAATTTTGAAACACTTTTGAGGTAATGAACCCTCATTTACTGAAATCACATGACTTTGGCAGTTTGATACACGCTCTGAACCACTGACTCGAACCAAAAGATTCGTAAAGCTTCGAAGCTTCATGAAGCAGTGTTTTGAAATCGCCCATCACTAGATATTGTTGAATAAAGTCCTTATTTAGTTTTTTTGGTGCACAGAAAGTATTCTCGTCGCTTCATAACATTAAGGATGAACCACTGTAGTCACATGAACTGTTTTAAATATGTCTTAAGTAGCTTTCTGGGCATTGAAAGTGTTAATTATCTTGCTGTCAATGGAGGCCTCACTGAGCCATCGGATTTCATCAAAAATATCTTAATTTGTGTTCTGAAGATGAACAAAGGTCTCATGGGTGTGGAACGACATGAGGGTGAGTAATAAATTACAGAAATGTCATTTTTGGGTGAACTAACCCTTTAACATCTGCCTTACTAACTAATAATAAGCAGTAATTAAGGGTTTATTGAGGCAAAAGTCACAGTTAATAGTGAGAATTGACCATAAACTAAAGTGTGACCACATTTTTAATTACACCCAAATTAATTTATAAAGAAATAAATTCACTAGATCCTTGAACTTGTAAAGAAGGCTCTCTTCAATGAATTTAATCTCAAATTACATGTTGTATTTTGTTTCTGTGTGATTCAAATTAAACAGAGATGTGGGAAGGTAAACTCTGCAGAAACACAATATCTCTTGTTAAAAAAGCCTCAGGAACTCACTTACTGAACTGACCCTAAATGATGCACTTCCTCAGCTTGCCACACAAACTATGAACTCACAAATATTGTGCTGAAAGCTGAATTTTGTTATTTGTATGCAGCTCAATCACAGTTCTGGCAGGTGATATACTCACAGGTCTGCTGTCTCTTGCCCTTGCGGGAGGTTTTGCTGGACTCACACCACACCGTCACACAGTCCTCCAGAAGCTTCAGGCTTCGGTCCTTCCTCCAACGCTGAGATCGAACCTTTACCATCTTTGATCCCTGCAGCATCACACGCACATCTTCATCGTCCAAAACACCTACAACACACACATGCACAACTTTAAAATAAACGCACTTTCTGTTTGCTCTAGATGTTTTCCAGTCTGTCCAACACACCTGCTACATGCTGTAAATCTGAAGTGTCAAGTCTCCAAGAGTTACACATAGTGTAATTCACTCATAATGTGCGGTCCCAAGGTTGTTATTATATTCAGGCTATACGTGCCAGCGACTAACACTTCCCAGCACTGTCTGAGTCATACACAGTTTTGATATTTCATCCAAAATATGAACCAAAATCAACACATTGCTCAAACATTACTTCCCAAATAAATATATATGCGCACACTCACACGTACTTGAGATGTGAGAGCACTGGGAGTCTACAGTCACAAACACGAGGAATGATTTCATCCCACAGTGATGTAAGACGCCAATTTCTGTGCGTCAACATCAGCAGTAATGACTGCTCAAATTAAAATATATGAAAAACTGAAGGCAAAATGAACTGTTTTTTCTACTTTGTTTTTGTCACATTTTCATTTTTAATCATCAACGATATTTTGTTGCTCAGATTAAAGTGGCTTTCCCTCCTTTACAGGCTTGTGCAAGCTTGGAAAAAGACTGTTCACTAAGAGCAAAGATTGCAAAATTGCCAGTAGTGCACACTGAGCTCTTTATAGACTTTTCAAAGCTAAGTTAATCCCGTCTGTGCAGCCCGGTGCTGTGCTACAATAGGCTGAGCTGAAAAAAAAGAAAGAAAAGAAAAACGAAAAAAACAGGCTGAGGGAGGAATTCAGTAAGATTGAATGGTGCTCGCTGAAAGTGTCACTTATT
>RJVU01026577.1:3518272-3528373 GCA_003731715.1 Anabarilius grahami
ATGAACTTCACTTTAGTTTCCTAATGTACAACACTGCAACACCAACAACATTAACAAAAAAGTAGGAATTCTGTACCACTCACAATCTGTGGTCTGAAACAAACAGACAACCAGAGTGATACAGTGAAAAATCCCAGGGCTGTAATGCTATACGCTCAGCCAATCAAATCAGAGGACCAGAACTAACTGTTGTTTATTTATTATTGTATACATCACAAATCCAGGTCTCAATGAAAAAAATAATGTGGATTTATAGCGTATTCTTTCCCCAAAACAGGTTAAAAAAAAAGTCCCAAAGACAGCAAATGGTTAATAAAACACAGCAAATGTCGAGCATTCACATTCATGTCACGCAAAATGAACAGATGTCAAAGCGTAAAGGTCTTTATTGATTTAGTGTGGAATGGGTGAATTTGCTCGTTTGACATCTTTCACAATACGAACTTCTAGTTCAAGTTAGTTGCTGAGATTGGTTTACTGCCTGTAATGTTAAAGAAAGTATGCATAGCCTTCTTAAAGTCACATTCAGAGTACATTAGGCATTTTTGCCCTTAATAATGTGTGATCATCTCACCAAGCCTCCGAAGTGGATCGTGGGTTTTCGCCTCGAACGCTTTAGTTTCAGTCTGAACGGTCTCTGGTTTCTTCTTTCTCCCCAACATGTTGAATATATTCCGTCGGTTCCAGGCAGTACTCCTTATAACCGTCTTGAACCGGGAGGTGAATGTGAATAATCAATAGACAAAAAGTTCTGAAGTAGCCTATGCGCTTAAATCTGTGGGTCAATGCATGTGAAATCAACGCTGCTGCTGTGACGCGTGCCTTAACACTTGACGCTTCTGAAAGCGCAGCGCGTAACTCGAGTCCGGCGAGGAGCGATAAACATTTCGCTGATGAACACGAGTCACTCACTCATTTACTGTGTCACAGCCTCTGCTTCAAGGCAACCTATATGAATAGAGAGCTAGACTGTGTAATTGGTTTTACTTTTGTTTTTAGCATATACATTTTAATTTAGCAGTAAACAATCGTCTTTGGCGATAAACGTAGGCTACTGTTGCAAACAAAAATAAAAAAAAATGAGGCTGGCTGAATTCAGACCATGAACTTCACAAAGACTTTTTTTCTTGGACTCGACCTCAAATGTCTGTGCAGCCACTACAGTTGCTGTGTGAGATTTCTGTCAGCTCAAGCACTGTAAATGCTGCCATCTGCTGTCATTCTAATGAAATACAAATAAAATAAAATATCAAATAAAAACAAGATAAAAATAAATGAGAATAAAAGTAAAATGCAATCCTACGGGATAGTGACTTGGTTTAGAAAATGTCGGACTTTCACAGTTGACTCACTTCACACATCAGTGTAATGCTTACCTTCTGCTGACATGAAAATGAAATGAAATAAACAGCCTACATTAATCTATTTGGTGATAACAGATAGGCTATTATGAAATTAACACAACACAAAATAGTATAGGCTACACACACTGATAGCACATGTATTATAGTTTGATGCGTCAAAATGAATTGTGTCCATTGTAAGCGTTTTTGTACTAACGTGAGGAGTGTCATGATGTTCATGGAAGACAGTATCTGAGAACCTATCGTTTCAATAAAATCTCTTCGTATAGGTTAAAATATGAATTAATGATGATACATAATAGAATAGATGCCCTAAAAACTATAGAAGTGATTGGATAAAGATAAAGTTTTGACTTCTTTTATACTGAAGACTGTAAAAGACTCTAAACACGTTTAAACCTGTTAAAGAGTTTCATTGAACACATTGACATATACAGGTTTTACAAGTCCCTGCTGTACACACATGTTGGTATATGTGGTTTACGGGGACTCTATAGGCGTAGCGTAATGGTTTTTATACTGTACAAACTGTATTTTTTATCCCCCTACACTACCCCTACCCCTAAACCTAACCATCACAGGAAACTGTCTGCATTTTTTAAAATAATAATAATAAAAACACTGTTTAGTATGTTTTTTTAAAGGGATAGTTCACCCAAAAATGAAAATTTGATGTTTATCTGCTTACCCCCAGGGCATCCAAGATGTAGGTGACTTTGTTTCTTCAGTAGAACACAAATGATGATTTTTAACTCCAACCGTTGCCGTCTGTCAGTCGTATAATGCATGAAAGTGGGAATTCCATCTATAAGAGTCAAAAAAACATCTACAGACAAATCCAAATTAAACCCACGTTGATGTCCTAAGACACGAAACGATCGGTTTGTGCGAGAAACCGAACAGTAATATAATTTTTTACCTCTAAAACACCACTATCACGAGACATCACTTCCGTCATCAGAACACGTTTTCAGACCTCACCAACTGGATGCTCAAGGCAGTTGGACATAGTGGTGTTTTAGAGGTATAAAATGATATAAATACTGTTTAGTTTCGCGCACAAACCGATCGTTTTGTGTCTTTGGACATCAATGTGTCGTCACGAGCCGCAGGGTTTAATTTGGATTTGTCTGTGCGTGTTTTTTGACTCTTATAGATGGAGTTCCCATTGACACGCATTATATGGCTGACAGACGGCAACGGTTGGAGTTAAAAATCATCATTTGAGTTTTACTGAAGAAACAAAGTCACCTACATCTTGGGTGCCCTGGGGGTAAGCAGATAAACATCAAATTTTCATTTTTGGGAGAACTATTTCTTTAAAGTACTCCATGTGACTCCAGAAGCTTAAACTAAATTTTAGGAAGCGACGTGAGTGCTTTGTTTGTGCAAAAAACATAATTTCCCACTTTATTTACAAAATAATATTATCCAAAGCGTGTTCACGCAACAATGACAGCTCTCGTGTGAACACAAAACATATGCGTCATGATGTGTTTCAGATCAATATTTTCATAAATAAAGTGGGAAATTATGTTTTTTTTTGTTTTGTTTTTTAGCAAAAAAAGCACTCGCGTCACTTCATAAAATTGAGTTTAAGCCACTGGAGTCACATAGATTACTTTAATGAGGTCTTTCCTACCTTTCTGGATCTTGGAGTGGTAGTTATGTTGGATCTCTATGGAGAGACAGAAATCTCTCAGACTTAAATATCTTAATTTGTGTTCCGAAGATGAACAAACGTCTTATGTCTCATTTTTGGGTGAACTAAGCTATTTGGTTTACATAAACCACATATGGCAGAACACACACACACAAACACAACCAAGTCCAAAGACATCTGAAATGGCTACTGTGCGTGATGTGCGTTGCATATGTCTTCTTTCTCAGACCTCTTATATTGATTAGTAGATGTGAAAAGAATAGTCACATATGAAAAAAGATAATGAGAACTACTGTCAGAAACTCATGTGGTGTATATGACATCAGCACAAGACAAAGGACAAAACCCAAATGAAATAAGCTCTGCAATAAGAATTTATTATAGCTTGTGACAGACACTCTTTGCAGGTTAGATCTCTGTTCTTTTCATTGAGGTGAATAGATTTCTGCATAGTATTTGTAAGTCACAGAGAAAGGCCATTAACAGGGAAAACAGTCTAGTGGAGTTAAAACAGGTACACCCCAAGATTTCCAAATAAAAGTACTTATTATATTCATACAAAATATATGTATAATATATACTGTGTATAAAACAAACAAACAAAAAATATTAAGGAAAACATTTCAAGTAACATCTTGAAAGAAATGACTGTGCACCTAAGTGCACTTTTGTAAACCATATAAAAACTAAAATAAAGAGAAAAAAAAGAAATGACAATATAATATATGTGTATTTACAAGGTTAACTTAAGCAAGGCTTTGTACAAATGTTACAAAAACGTTTGACACACACATACTTGACCACATACGGTTTACACAGGCAATTTCAGACACACATACACACTCATTTGAAGAGATTTCACCAATGAGCCGTTACTCAATGTAAATGAATATGTGGGAAGGTGAACACACCACACTGCCTCTTATTGAACTTAATGTAGCGGGTTACTGGTAGAATTATGCGCGGAGCTCAATGGCCTGTGTTAAAACTAGTAAATCTGTCGCTATCAACACTGTTTCTGTTTTGCTAACACTGTTTAACCAATACTGTACCGGCACATTCTGAGAATTGGTTCGTCTGGGACTTGAAAACACAAAAGCACTGAGTCGTGAGGGTCTTGGCAATAATTTAAAGAGCAGAATGTTGTCATGTGACTGGCCAAGAAAAGGAAGAAGAAAACGTGAAAGGAAGATATTGATGAAAAAACTTTGGCAACACTGAGAAGCCCCTTTTGCCATGCAGGTGAAGTTGGTTTAAATAAGAGTGACGTAAATTAGATTTGACCGAGGGCTTTAAACAGTCTGAGTTTGTATTTTATACTCACATGGCAACCTAAAAGGCTGTTCACACCGACAGCGATTTGCAGTGAAAAAGTGACTGGATTCATCTTCATTAAGAACGATTTCAGGCAGCGCAAGCGACGGTGACACTGATCGCCCATTTGCGTAAAGAAGAGTTCTTGTTTATGCAAATAAACAGCAACTTTAGGCAGCGACAATGGGAATACAGACCAGGGTAAAGGTAAGGAAATTACAATTCAAAGAAATTTATTCAAAAAACAGGTAATGACATTCCGGGAAATGAAGTGTTTTTCCTCCTTGGTCCATAAAATGAAACTTCATTTGAGAAATTCATATAAAAATAAGCACATTTCAAATGAGGCAGAAGTTTGTCTTGATAACTCTTCCATTTCTTGTTACAAATGGCAATTAGGGCGTTTTCACACCTGGCTCATTTGGAGCGTTTGTTTCGGAACCTGGCGCAATTTTTTCTCCCTAGTTTCGGATCGTTTATGCATATATAAACACTACAAAAGCAGTCGGAGCTGGACCAAAATAATCAGTCCAAGATCGCCTGAAAGAGGTGGTCTCTGATTCAAAATAAACTCTGAAGTGGTTTGCTTGTGGTGAGAAAGCAATCTGACCCAACGGACCAACAATCCAAGTTGTATCATAATATGAAATAGAAAATGTGTTGCATAAAATTACTTCTTATCACAGCTAAGAGCACCTCTTCATTTTAAAACATCATTGCTCTTCTCCGAAACAGGTGCAAATGTGACTTGCATCAACATAAAAATATTAAATTGCATACAATTTTTCCTTGTGAAAGCGAACCAAGGATTACAATGCAACATTGTAACATTGTAAATCCGTGTTTCTGAACAAAGCCAACAATCTACAGGTCTGAAAATGCCCTTATTGTTTGAATTTCAGTTCATTGTAATTCCAAATTTCAACTCGGCATCCTGTTTGCTACCTCAATTAAATCCAATGCAAATTCAAAAACTGAACTGGTGCTCAATTCTGAATGGTGCACAATGACACTCACATGATTTTCCAGTTTGACACTGCAGTGAGTATGAACGTCTACCGACCAAAAGTATTCTGCAACGATATAATCGCTGTCAGTGTGAACTCATATCGAACATACTGTGGACACAGCTACAGCACAACCCAAATCCAACTCTCTTGGTTCACTAGCCTGTACACACCATCACTGCTACAAGAAATCACGAAAGCGCGAGGTAGGCAGGGCCCGACGTGCAGTAGGGGCTTCAGTCTCTGAGCACTCTGGTTGGGACTCTCTAACGTCCGGCTTTTCAACAGGGGAGGGTGATTCTAGCGGTTTGGGGGGTAGCGCCTGTGTTTTTTTGTCTGAACAATCTGTAGGGGAGACCACTACGGTGTGCCTCCTCCACGCACGTCTCTTCCTGCGCGTCTCCGGCGAGAGCTGCTTCCTCAGGCCGACGCTGCGCAGGTCGTCCGCTGAGCCCATCAGGCGTGCCCGTACCTGATCCGCCAGGGAACCCTGTCCAGAGGACAACGAGCAGCTCTTAATTCCGGGACCGGCTATGGATGTTGGCGTATACTCTTTTCTCACGCTAACCTCTTTGGAGGATTTGGCTTTTGGAGAAGGAGATGGAGAGGAATTAGGGATTTGATTCGCACCTGACCGGCGATCTCCCTCCGTGGCGGAGGAGCTGGAAACTTCTGAAAGGTCCACCGAGGGCGCTTTGGCTTTGTCTGACTTTAGCCGACGCCGTGCCAGGGTGTCGCACTGTATAAGGCGGTGGGAGTTAAAAGAGTGGCGGCTGTGGAGGCGCTGGGAGGCGGATGATGAGTAAGAGGAAGATGAGGGAGTAGACGAACGTGCTGCGCTGTCTGGCGCTTGGTCTTCAGGGTTGGTAGTGATGTGGAGGGAAGGAGGAGGAGGAGCGAGGGAGGAGCCGGAGGAAGCAGAGGGCATCTGTGATTTGCAGTGTGCATAGAGGAAACTGCGTGGCGCGGTCGGATCGGGTGAGGCTTGTGAGTTTTGGTTGGAACGGGTTGGTTTTTCCGGCCTCTCTTGGGTGAGGGAGCGCGAGGCGAATCCACTTTCGTTATCAGTTTCGCTCACCAGTTCACTGTGCTCATCATCTGCATCTTCGCCCCGCCCCTCTGAGGCTAAGCTCCGCCCCAGAGTGGACAGAGTAGAGTAGCCTGACACAATAGACCGCGCATCATCTCCTCGCCAGCTGCGACCTTTCACTTCAGACCTCTGCTCCTCGTCCTCGCTCAGCAAAACCGCTGGTGGCGCTTCCGCTGTTAAGGAAATGCTGGGAACTACTTCCTCTTTCTGTTCTTGGGCCTTCTGTCTCTCACCCTCCTCATCCTCTTCCTCATCTTCCTCCTCCTCTTCTTCATCTTCTTCTCCCTCCGCTCGTGGGGCGCAGAAGGATGCCACCTGCCCCATCTCTTGCAAGTCGTCTTTTTCGGAGACACAGGATTTAACGGGTTCATGCTCAGAATCGTCATCTGTGCTGCTACCGAAGAAACGGCCGTTGTGCCGCTTCCGCCGTTTGCGGGTCACAGCCGACATAATCGATAACGTCAGGATATCCTTGGCAGTAAAGTCACGTTTTGATCCCCACGACCCCTAAGTATCAAATATTATACAATTAAAATTTAAAAATACATTTTAATTAATAGATATTACATAAATATTTATTTATTATTAAATATGTATTGAAAAAACCTAATAAAATCATTCATATTTACATTAAAAATGAATAAATACAAAACCAAAAATATTCATAATGAATATTAAAACAATAAACAACTAATATTAAATCAAGATAGCAAAATAAAAACAATATGACTGATTTATTACTAAAAAAATATGATTTTTAAAGTCACAAAACTGCTTTTACGGAAATGTATTACTAAATTCTAGCATTCAAAAACCTACACTATACTCATCAACATTTAAAAGAGAACAAATATATTAAATAGCCTTTGGTCAATACTGACCTTTGATTTTGCAGAATCACTGTTGGTTGAGTCTGGTCAGTTAAAAACAGAGAGAGATAGGGAGAGAGATTGTAAGAGGAAGTTAGTGAAAATTAACATTTTGGTACTGTGTTAAATGCTGTTTTAATGAGAGGCACAGAGGAGGATCAAACTTTCGTGATAGTCAGTAGGTTAACTTAATAGTTCACTAAAAAAAAGAAAATTCTATCATCATTTACTCACCCTCAAGTTGTTTTAAACCTGTATAAATTTCATCTGCTAAACACAAAAGAAGATATTTTGAAGAATATGGGTAAGCAAACAGCTGGAAAACAATACTATGGGGTGCATCAACTGTTTGGTTACTGACATTCTTCAAAATAACTTCTTTTGTGTTCAGCAGAAGAAAGAAATTCATACAGGTTTGAAACAACTTGAGGATGAGTAAATGATGACAGAATTTTCATTTTTGGGTGAACTATCCCTTTAATAAATTAGCAAACAAGACCTATAGCAGCCTCTGTGTCAATCATTAAGCATCACCCCCATAAACAGTGATTGTGAGACAGTGTTCACACAAGATACACTATAAACAACATCTGTGTAATAAACGGCCAGCTGTTGATTGTCAGTTAATGTTCCAATGTGAACAGGGTCATAGAAGAAGAAGTGAAGGGGCCCATATATGCAGCGGTAAAGATAAAGCGCACACTGATGACATCACGGCACATACTTATGACATCAACCCATGAAAGAAGCTATGGGAGAGGCAAGGGTAGAAACTGTAATTGTCAGAGGGGGAGAAGGACAAACCGAACACAATTTGCCACAACACACAGGCCCCGTTTACCTGGCATGGGTGTCACTTTGTATTCAAATGTCACAACTGTGAAGCCTTAGCACTTCGATATTATTTCGATTTTGCACACATGATCATTGCTATTGTGGTACATACCACAACCACTCAAAAGTCTTTTTTAAAATAAATCAATTTATTTCGCAATGACTTATTAAGTTGAGCAAATGATTAAAGTGACAGTAATGATCAAAATATTTTTCAACTTTCTATTTATCAGTAAATCCTGAAAAACGTGCATCATGGTTTTCTGAAAAACAAATGTATATATATATAAATATATATATATAAAGCAGCATGACTGTTTTCAGCATTGATGACAGTAATAATGTTTTTTGAGCAGCACATTATCATATTAGAATGATTTCTGAAGATTTTCTGAAATATAACCTATGACATTTGACTATAAATGTCCAAAAATCATATGTAATCATGCTAAAAAAAAAAATACAAAATATTAGATACATCCCTGCCAAGCTATTCTGTTTGAACGTGGTTGGTTTGAATGAGGATAAAATATCTTTTGTAAAAAAAGAAAAAATTGGAATCCTGTTTAGAGCTGAGTTGAGGATTTCCTAGTAACACAGATGTTAATACCAGGTATAAACGGGGCCCATAAGCATCTTCATCACTCGATACAAACACTAACACTCCCACTTGTGCATATAGGCATTAAATACACACTCCTAAACACACACACACACAAACACAAAGAGTGAGAGCGTGGCAGGGGAAACCCATCCTACCGCAGTGGCTGTTCCACAGGCTCAGCTAAGAAAGGAATGCAGAAATGTACAGAGAAAGACAGCAGAAAGTGAATATAATGAAAAAGATTATTTTAAAAAAAGAAACCAAAACTCAGACGTGTAGAGCATTCAACAGGCAGGAAAACCGAAACATGTTTGACCTGCTGTCTACTACTATCACATGTCCAACAGTCAAACCTGTCCATTCACATGCAGATGAAATTATGTATCTAGTGTTAGTCATCTGAAGTGGAATATGACTGCTAGCCAATGGCAGTTAGTCAGGAGACTACAGTTTAATGTAACTGGTTAAGCTCTCTCACCTGACGCCTCCCCCATCAGGCCTGTTCGGCCAATGTTAGAGAGAAGGTGATCTATGTTTGGGGCGGGCTGAACATCCTCTGTGTCCACTGGTGTCTGTGGGGCGACATTCAAATATTAAGTCAAAAGACAATTTTTTTTTTTATGAATCTCAATAAAAATGAAATATAAAGAAAACAAACCTTTTCATCCTTTTCGTGTTCTTCAATGAAAAACCAGACATACTGCAAAGAGAGCAAGACAATCATTGTTTAAAATCATAATTAAAATGGAGGCTGTAAACTCAAAGGTATGTTTTGTCAGCGGTGTCCCTCACGTGCTGAATGAGTGTCTCCACAATTTTGTAGCGGTCAGGCATGTGGGTGACCATGTCTGTCATGTTGTCCTCTGAGGTCCGGACAAGAGTGGGGCCAAACACCAGCGCCAAATTACGCGGCTCCATCTGCACAAGTGCACCGTAAGACTCAACTACCATAAACAAGCATGCTACTGTATGCAGCTGAAATCAACAACTCAGCTGCATTTTAATGTGAAGTTCTGAAGCATCATGAGATGAGAAAATAACGAGAAAATGACAAATTTTAAGACCAGTCTGAACCTGACTTTTTTTTATTACTCTCAAATTCACAGCTTAAAATTCACATTAATATATGAAGAAAAAAAACTGTAGTGTTCAATTATACATTGTAATTTACGGTTAAAAAACACCTGTAATTTAAAATACTGAAATATCTGAATAACAGAAAATCAAGTATTGCTCACCTTGTTCTTCTCAGAGTGGTCTGCCACAGTCTTTAGGTGTCCAATTAGAAATTTTAGAGTGTGGAAGTAATAATCTGGTAGATCACGGATCTGCAGGTAGACAGAGAGAGATATGTAA
>RJVU01026577.1:3532406-3543763 GCA_003731715.1 Anabarilius grahami
ATATATATATATATATATATATATATACACAGTCAAACTAAAAATTATTCAGACATTTTTATATTTTTTTATATATTTTACTAGTGGGTACAGGACACTATAGTTAATTTATGTAAGTGAGGATAGCAAAATAAAGTAAACTGTGACATATTATACCCATAAATTCTTCATACAGTGGACTACCAGAGAAATGTATACAAATTCGGAACAAAAAATTATTCAGACACTTTGACCTGACCATGTTTTGCTTTAGTGTTATCTGACATAATTAAGATTAATTTTTTCTGATACAGTTTAACTCTGAGATCTTGTCATATTTTATTACCATTTTTTAAACTATAGTGAATAAACATATATATATATATATTCTATGTTAAACTAAAATTAAAATGAAAACATTAAAATAAAAGCTAATTCGAAATTTTAAAGGATTAGTTCACTTTAAAATGAAAATTAGCCCAAGCTTTACTCACCCTCAAGCCATCCTAGATGTATATGACTTTCTTCTTTCAGATGAACACAATTGGAGAAATATTAATAAACATCCTGACACATCCGAGCTTTATAATGACAGTGAATGGGTCCACCGAGTATAAAGCTGAAGAAAGTGCATCCATCCATTATAAACATCTACTCCACACGGCTCCGGGGGGTTAATAAAGGCCTTCTGAAGCAAAGCGATGCGTTTGTGTAGGAAAAATATCCATATTTAACAAGTTATGAAGTAAAATATCTGTCTTCTGCCAGACTGCCTTCCATATTCAGCTCATCAAGCGTCAGTTACCCTTTTTTCCGTAAGATGAATACGGAAGGTGTAGGACGTAGTGTAAGCGTTTTGAATTGCGAGAGGCGTTAAACTTTCTTCCTAAATTGAAGAATCAGTTCGTATGATAGATGGATGCACTTTTTTTGAGCTTCATACTCATTGGTCCCTTTCACTGCCATTATAAAGCTCGGATGCATCAGGATATTTAATAATATTTCTCCGACTGTGTTCATCAGAAAGAAGAAAGTCGATACATCTAGGATGGCTTGAGGGTGAGTAAAGCTTGGGCTAATTTTCATTTGAAAGTGAACTAATCCTTTAACAAAACCTAATACATAAATAATACTAAAATAACACTGTTATTGACCAATCAGCATCCAGAGAACTAGCTGATCTATAATCAGAAATATTACATTATGTTGACTTCAACCAACATTAGAAAATAAACTTTGGTTAATGTCAAAGTTTTAGAGTGTATGACCTAGATTCTTCTGTAGTTAAACTCACCCCTTCAGTAAAGAAGCTCTTGACTCTTTTTGGAAGCCTCCTGTTGAAAGAGCACAATGAGAATATGTTAATAAAGTAAAATAAACTCACAACTGACATCATAATGACTCCTTACTGAGGTATGAATAGTACTTAATGGCAAATTTACACTGTAAAGGTGGCACAGAAGTGCTTCTGAAGTGGCAGTTACAGTAAGTGTCTTTACACAGACTATTTAATGCTGCTCTGAGGTGGCATAGATGCTTTTACACAGCAATTTTAATAGTATACTTTTATATTAGGAGCTAAGGTAAATCAGAGCAGACAAATTAGTCTGGCGTTTATGCAGCATTACATCTTTACACAGAATTTTGAGCAGGCACAGAGCAGCGTTAAAACACCTATGTAAAGATGCCTTGGATCAATTTATATATATTTAATACTAATAGTAAAATCCCAAAACTCACGAGAAGACCCGCCCCTCTTCTCTATATGCGTTAAGCCCCTCATCACATGACTTGGAGCGTTCAGTGGTGATGGCCAGCAGGTAAGAGGATCGACGATTAGACTTGGCATCACCTGCTTATGGAGAGAAGGCAAAAAAAGAGAGATATCCATTCATTACAAACAGTGACAAATCACTCATACAGGAGAAGAGAGAGAGCTGAAGGACAGTTAGTGTGGATTTGGGTAGGACACAGAAATTAATCTGAGATTAGGAAGTGGGAAGGAGGTGATCTTCATCAAAGTCTCAGTAAAGTGTGGTGAAGACAATGCACGGGCATCACTGAACGATCACGTGGATTTTTGCAGTATGCAGTACGGCATGCACACATTCATTTGACTTATTTGTGCGGTGTGATTACGCATGCAGTAGGGGGAGCTCTACGGCGATCGCATGCAGCTTCTGAATGTTTACACAATTTTTGTTGCCATGTTTTTATGTACCAGGCAGTGATTTGATCATTTAGTAGTAACAGTAACAGCTCTTTCTCTGCGTCACTCACTGCTGTCGTGGGAGAAAAGGCGGTTGAGGGGAAAGGTGAAGGTTGGGGAGGCGGGGCTTGTGGCCACAGCAGGGGCAGAGTTTATACCGCCACTGGACACGACGGAGGAGGCGGGGACATGTCGTGCCCGCAGATCTGCACTTGGACTGGTCGGCTCATCTGTGGGAGGAGTGGAACGGAGGAAAGGAGAGGAAGAGGGGAAGGAAGGAAAGACGGAAGACAAGAATAAAAGAAAGTTATATTGGTAAAAGGAGAAAGATTGAAACAAGGGAAACCAAAAAAATAACAAGGAAGGAAAGGTTAGAGGGAAAGCAAAATGGTTTTGCACAGTTAATTTAAATGTATTCGGATATCACAACACACCAAATCACGAGAGACTCTTTCTCTCTTCACTTATAGTGCATGCAAAAGTAAACAATATTTCCAAACACTCAATTTACTGCACAACCTAATGAGCTTTTCTGATTTACACCCTCATATGCAACAATAAACAAACAATAATAAAGAGAGAAGCAGCAATTGAGTGTTACAGTAAGGGGAAGCTACACTCTAAAAAACGTTGGGTTAAAAACAACCCAAGCTGGGTTAAATATGGACAAATCCAGCGGTTGGGTTAAATGTTTGACCTGCAGTTTTATTTAACTCAACTATTGTTTAATAATTACTATAAGGCTGGCTTAAAATGAACCCAAAATCAGACATATAATTACTAGAGGCAACAGTAATAATAAAAAGGTGAACATTTATTAATAAGCAATTTAATAAATGTTTAGGCTATAATTTAATCATTATCATGACATGTATTAATAAATGTTCGTTTATTAAACATTAACAAATGTTAATTTCCAACCTATTTTGGGTTCATTTTAAGTGAGCAATATAGTCATTTTTAAACAATAGTTGAGTTTAACTACCCAGCAGGTTGGGCAAACATTTAACCCAACCGGTGAGTTTGTCCATATTTAACCCAACTTGGGTTATTTTTAACCCAGCATTTTTTAGAGAGTATAGTACGTACTGTATCTGTACCCACTGGTCATGTGCTAAATTAAAAATGTTAAAGTATGTGATACATGACAAAGTGAATGGTGAGCTAAAGGAAGATACAAAGAGAAAGAATGAATAATTAAACAGCATTTTTGTACCTGACTCGCAGCCCTCCATGAAATGTGCTTAATGTGGAAATGGAGATGTAAAAGTCCTCTTTGTATTAACACATGGTTTCAGTTCTTCCTAAAACGCTTGCACTCAGTGTTGTATGTGACTGGTGGGAAGTGATTGGTTGTTGCAGGTATGCTTTTATAACAATATATTAGGAGATAACCGTTAACCATTTAAAGCTAACACATTAAGAGATACATCTTATCAAAGTCTTCCCCCCCCCCAAAATCATACATAAACATGTGAGATGAGTGGCACCGTCAATGAATTCTTTGAAAAACCCTCTGTTTTCGAAGCATGTTCTTGCAGTTATGTGTCAGGTCTTTCTTGCCCTGCAGGGACAACATGATCACTTCAAAAACACAATTTGGCAGAACATTGGAATGTCAGTGACTAAGGAGATTCTGTCAACCAGCAAACCACCTGCAACAACACTAATCCACACCATCAGATGGCAGCAGCGCACAAGCAACACTGAACAAAAGGGTTTTTAAGCAAGAGGTCAAGGTTTGGCTGGTTAGCATGGTCTTGTTGGCACTGGGTCCCAGTTGTTCAAAAGTAATTAGATCAGATTTTGGCTACTGTACTACGGAGATCATGTAAGCCAGTATTGGTTTTGATCTGGATTAAACCGTCAGTATGTGTTGATCAAAATTGGAATTTTGGGATAGCTTTGATCCAAAAAAAATCTGCATTATCCTGATCCTTTTGAACAACAGGCCCCTGCAGATACTACAACTACACCATCTGGCTAAACCATCTGAGCATCGTTCTCCACTGACAGTCATTGTGCTTTTGCGGTCATCAGCCCCAAGTTATGGAATAGCCTACTGGCTTACAACAGATCCTGTAAATCTTCAAATCCACTTTGAAAACTTATCTTTTCTCAATTGCTTTTTATATTCCTTGATTTTCATTAGTATTCAATCATCTTTTGATTTAAGTATTCTCTTCTACTTTACCTTAGTGCATATGTTTTCCATTTTATTGTCTTTTATTTGCTGTATTGATTTATGTGTTTCTATTCTATTGTTTGTTTACTTTGGCTCTTGTAAAGCACTTTGGTCAACACTAGTTGTTTTTAAAATTGCTATAAATAAAATTGTATTGTATTGTATTGTATTCAATAGTAGTAAAAGTAAAGGTGTTCTTGTGGTACCATCAGCCAATAAGTGTTGTCATTATGTCATTTTCTTGTTGTGATTAATCACATGACATTTATAGCTCAGGTGATGGATCAATAAACCTGTTTGAGGGAGTTGATATGAAACAGAAGGCTTTCTCCAGGTATAATATAGACGGTCTTGTTTCTGAAAGCTGTCATAATAGTGTGACTAACTATCTGTATCTCAGTCATACATTACTTCTGACTTCATATGAATCCACTCCTTTTCTTGTTATTCATTAATCTCATTCATAAATGTAATAAATGTTAAAGTGTTACAACACATATACATCAGCTGAACTGCAATGAATCAAGTGAATCCTTCTTTTAATTCTCTTAAGTTGTCTACTCTTTCTCTCTCACACTAGAAGGGAGCAGGGGCGGAAACATTCCCAATCTAGGATGTGGAATCTGGACTGTGCTTGTTTTCCAGCCACTGGCAGAAATAGCTGCTCTGTGGGTTTAACAAAGGCCCTCATTACTGAAGCCTGAGTATGAGCTCACACACACACACACACACACACACTACTTCATGGATGTAAAACACTTGCACGTACAGAATCCATCTGTACTACTTCAACATCAGTCACATGCAACAGTCATATTTTGAGGTTCAGATGAGATGCTGTAAATATCCCAACTCATCAGAAGTAACCTCCATGAACGGACTCTCACTGGCCACGATATGCAGTCTTTCTACAGACATATCCACAAAACCAAAGAACGAAGAACACAAATATAACTAACATGGCGAGGTTTCCTTTTATAGTGTAACAAATCAAAATGAAACCAGGCCTGACAATACTGCAATATGAGCGAAAGTGTGATGAGAGGGATTTCTCCAAAAAATGTGTTGGGTTTTAAGGGAGACTGGTGAGTTAGCGTGATCATGTTTGTGTGTGAATGGTTGGTGGAGTGAAGACTCCTCCCCTTTTTATTGGAGACACAATGACTACATTGAGGACAGAAAGAGCTGAGTGTGTCGATTGTGTCCAGTAATATCTGATTGTGAGAGAGTGTGTATGTGTGTGTCCTTCACCCCTAACCCCAAAACCCTTGCTCCCTGCCACTCTTCCTTCTGCCAGTCTCAGCTCATCACACGATTGTGTACTATGTGAAACAACTACATTCACTCATAAACAATTCAAACTTTTCTCATTCCTATGAAAAAATGTTGGATACCTGAATGAATTGACCATTCACTACTAAGCTACAACTAATAAAGTGACAAAAAAACGAAAACTTTAAAATTTGAAAATGAAAACAGAACATGAATTCAAAATTAATTCAAAAGATTAATAAAAATTACAAAAATAAATTTTAAAATAGGCGCTGCAAATTCAGACATGGCGTGAATAGACTTTTAGTTTGTTGCATGATGTAGAATCATATAGATATGGTCATAAATATCCAATTAAACCAACACAATAACATAGTTTCAGAACTATTCACCCCAAATCAATAAAGAGAAGTTCTAGTACAAACAACTACAGCAGGTAGAGCAAGACAAACCGTCTGTTGTGTTTTTATCAGTATGGTGTAACATGTCCCAGCTTGTGAGCATTTCTGTTAGTTTCAGTTTGGTCTTTTATGCCTCTCTGCGCTCATCAATCTCTAAAACAGGGCCTGGGACACGCCCCCCTTGCTCCCATCCTAAATATGTAGTTACATTCTTGCAATAATCCTAAACATACACAAACATAACGTAAAAAAGAACATAAAACAAATGTAATCAAACTGAAGGCTCTAACTCTGGGGAGGGGTGTGTTGTGCTGTACAGGTGTGTAGTAACAGGAACGTGCTTCTCCTTAGTGGTAAATGCTAAAGGTGGGGCACTTTAATGCAAAGCGTAGTGGTTTTAGGCTTAACCTTCCTCAGGAATGAAAGCACTGCACTAACAACAGCTTATGCAATCAACAGAAAAAAAGATGTAAAGCAGTGAAATGTCAGAGCAATCTGAAAATCACTAAGAAATAGCCCTAAAATTAAGTGGTTTTGTTCTAATGCTGCCATTACAACTTCTAATGCAATGTTAAAGGAAAGCAAATGACCAAATGAAAGCTTTTAAGGAAACTGCAAAATCAATAGCACTCCACTTGAATCCAGCTGTGCTATAAACATATAATTAGAGGAAACAGAGATTCATAGCCAACCATATATAACCGTGTAGCACATTTAACAGTAAGAGATTTGGTGTCTACGTGTCTGTCACAGTTTGTTTTGAATGCTTTGCATTCAAACAGCCATTTTGTTTCAGATTTCCTCTTGCACTCTGGTTTAGAAATAAAGGCAAGCAGAGACAAGATCACTTTAAGCAACAGGCCAGAGCAAACACACAAACTACACAAACACAGACATCTGCTGTTTTCAAATAAAACTAATCATAATTAGTATAAACTAACCCTAACCCAACCCTAGCCTTACCTTTAAAAGAAAACTTGAGACATTATTTACTTTATAAACCTTTTTCCCATTTGAGGGTGTCCCTTTAATTTGGTTTTGTAAGATTTAGCCAACATCTGTGGATATTTTTCAGCTATTTTGTCCCCAAAATAAGGCTAGGTTATAAAACACACGCATTCACACAAATCTTCCTTAGTCAATCAACCAACTTTTCTACACCGTGTAAATATGTCAAGACAATTCACATTAAAAAGAATCATAACTATCAAATCCTTAAGTGTTCCCACCAAGGTCATGGGTTAATTTCCAAGAGAATGTAGTCTTAAGTCAAATTGGATAGAAGCGTCTACCAAATGCATAGAACTGTATAAACAGGATGGAATTGGGTGAGGCACTGGAAGAGTGGAAAAAGAAGAAGAGGAAGAAAGAAAAATAGGACTAATTTAAATCCAGTAAGTCTGATTCAGCCACAGACAACTAATATTGTCGGGCTAACCATGGGAGATTCCAGCATTACCTAATGCATAGACATGCACAATGGTTCACCAGACATAGGAAATTAAGGGTAAGACCAGTGGGGTTGTGAGTTATTAAGACAAGTATAGTCATTCTCTAACATTCCCATCAGTCTATTTTAATGGTGTCTGGATACTTAATCAGTTTCCTTGTTAAAATAACAACCATGTGCAGGATAAAGTCAGCAAATGATGGGAAAGGATAACCCGAGAACTGGAAGGAACAAGTTTGTATATGTGAAGTATTCTGCAGCAAAGACAAGAATATATTTCCTAGATGAAAAAGAGAACATGACAGCAAACAAGCCAATGAGCAGTAGGCACTTACCTATAAAAGGAATCGACGCAAGTGAGTCATCCTCTATGGACAGTGGTGGTAGGTTACCATTCGTGCGGCGATGAGAAACAGCACTTTCTGCTTTGGTAGAGGGCTCCGTTGGGTCAGAGGTAAAGAGTAGCGGGTCACTGGAGTCCAGTGCTATGGCGTAATGTGGATGTCGAAGGGCATTCGCACCCCTGCGGCCGGTGGGTGGTTTCTGCCTCAGAACTACTTCCTGTGTCTGGGCTTCACCTGTTGCTTCCCCTGCCCCTCTGTCATGATTAGTGGGTCGGTAAGTTCTGTCTTGTCCTTCAGGGAGTGTGGGAATAGCAGTTTTAGAGGAGGTGGTTGGTGGGGCTGGGGAAGGAGAGGCCGAGGGTGGAAGCCCCTCTGGGGGACTGGTTTTGGGTGTAGGACTCCATAGGTGTGGACCTGTATAAGAGGGGTCTCTAAATGACTGGGCCTGCTGCAGGATACGGCCAGTCTTGCGGTTGAAAGAAGGGCTGTAGCTACGGTAGCCAATCGGCTCCTCATCTAGACTCTGGCAAGAAGGCAAGCGTCTTGCCTGTGGAGCTGCCTGCTGTGGTTGTGGAGTCTGAGAGGAGTATTGGTGTGCTGCTTGTGTGAGGTTTTGATGCTGAGGTGTGTGTTGATGGTGTTGTGTTTGGTGGGGCTGGATTTGGTGGTGTGACTCTGCATGTTGCCCACAATGTCCACCACGTCTCGGATATCCTTCAGTTCTGTTTGGGGGCTGCTGGACCTGGTGGTGAAGTCGTGGTGAAAGTATCCCCACAGCTCTGTCGAGAGTTTCCAGTGAACGTCCAGAGTGTCCGTACCGGCTTGCTATAAGGTTTCCGGAGGACTTGCGCCCATAGCCCACTGCAGATGGGTGCTGTCCATATGCATGCTCACCATGCCAGTCTCCCTGGTTCCAGTAGGGATCAGCGTATGCTGCAGAGCTCTGCTGAAGCAGTAGCAATGTGTCTTGTGATGCACTATGGGGAAAGCCTGCTTGCTGCGAACGCCTGGCCCTCCCGATCTCACCCAGGCGGTCCTGTGAGAAACTCCTATGGCGTGGGAGCATGGAGCGAGAACTAGATCGTTCCCGTTCTCGCTCACGGCCTGGTACCTGGCTGTAGTACCAGTTGGAAAGGGCTTGTTGGGTGTGTTCGCTGCGGCTGGATGGGGGTGTTGATGTTGACTGAGAAGGGCTGGCCCATGGTGGGCTTCCCTTGCGGCCACTAGTGTGCCCCATGGCAGTACCCACATTGTGGTTGGCAAGATGAGCATGATGCAACGGGCTCATAATTCCTCCTGAAGATGAAGAAGATGAGTTTGAGCGTCCTCTCATTTGTCCGATTGCTTGTTGTCCCCTGTCAGTCATTCCATACTGGATCTCCTCAGTTCGGTGTGCAGGGCTACTGTGACTAACACCTCCTGGCTCACAGCTCCTACACTCAGCTGCCCAGACAGCATTGCTGGAAGTGACTGTCCGGTTGTCAAGTGGTGGAGAAGGACCAGAGGAAGAGCCGGGCCAGCGGCTCCAGTTGTCCAGCTGGTTTTGTCCCATGTGTGAGGAAGCTGGGGCAGGGCAGGGGGAGTACCCCGCAGGAGGCTGGGATTTTGTACGTGGAGGATAGAGGACAGGGGGTGGAGGAGGAAGATTTTGGGCCTTTCCTGTATATGGATTGTTCCCTCTTAGGTAGGCATCATGGGAATATGCCTGAAAGAGAGAAATACAGCTGTTAATACAGTGAATACAACAGGTTAATGACCTCAAGAAGTACAGGTGAAAAATTTGTAGAAAAAAGGGGGTCATAGAGATGACATTTCTCTTACATACTGACTATGAGACAACATCACTATATACTGATCATGCGATTGTATCATAATACAGTTTCAGTGCAATACTAGCTTATACACCTTTTTAAACACCAACACAAACACATCTTAAAAACCAAACCTGGCTGAAAAAACATTTGGGTGACAGTGATGATTGCTAAAAATATAATGATTTTAATAAACGGCTTTGGCGACTGTAACTTCAATTATCTGAAAATCAACAGGAAAGACATGAAAAATTATATATATATGAATCTCAGTTCATGTGAGATTCACCACACTGCAAAAAATTATTGTTTTCCAGTAAAAAAATCTGTAAAATTAGACATTAGCTCCAAAACTCCAACACATTTTTGTGACTCCTGTGTGTCTGTAGACAGGATGTCAAGCTGACCAGAAGCACCAGCCTTCCATCAACACTAACCTCAAAACACACTGACACAAACCCAACATATGCTACATTAAGAATTTATTAACAAAACAGAGACATGGCTCCCTGACGAAACGCTGTCCGAATGCAGACAAGCAAATCGACTAACACAGCATAGTACATGCAGTCTGCTAATACATGCAAATACAACCAACACAGAGAATTGAAACTCGCTAATCGAGAGAGACATTCCCTGAAGCTCAAATGTGTCGAACATCTCTTTTACTTTATATTGTTCTCTTTAACAGCTTCAATTTACCTCTTATGTCCTGATTTGTGCTTTCTCAAGTTCATGTCTCGTTGTCACGTCTCTCTGTTATTCTCGGTATCTCTTTTTCTCTTTCTGCCTATGGTGAGCCCTACCCAAACCAATGCTCTTGAACTCCCTCCTTTCTCTCTCTCCCTCTCTCACCGTCTCTCCACCCTGTGGGAGTGTGGGAGGGGCCACATATCTGATGATGTCATCTCTGGAATGTAGCTGATGCGGGTGTAAGGAGGGGTGTGTAGAAGGACAGAGAGAAGGAAAGAAAGACACGGCGGGAAGAATAGAGGAGTAAAGAGGAGCGGGGTCTCTTGGGAGGCTATATGCGTAATTTGTCTAGTATGAGTGCCCCAGTACAGAGATTTATTGAAGTGTGTATAAAGCATGTGTTTGTATGTCACACACATGTGTAAAGGTTTCCCTTTGCCTTTGGTGAGTTGCATGTCCAATCTTGTGAGCAACTGGGTAATTTGTGCACTGAAGAAAATATGCGAGTGGGAATGTTTGAGCGCTGTGTGTAAGAATGCATACATGTTTGTGAGTATTTGTGTGTGTTCAATCATATGACTGTATACATGCTTACGACATGACTGATGTTTGAGTTCTTGCATGGAAATGCTTCAAAGATTCTGCTGAAGCAACCTACTGACTAACACATTGCTCTGTTATGACGACTGAAAAAATATTAGAAGTTTCTGCATCTGTTTAAAAGTTTGGGAAATGTGAACACACCTTTACGGTTGTGGGTTTACTAGTTAATCTTTGGAAATTAAATCCAAAATGTTCATGTCACAAAACATTTTTTTAATCATTATTTTTGCCTTGTTTCCAGTAAGAATACAAAAAAACATCCTTAAAACAAGATACATTTACTTAACCAAAGTTACAAAAGACATATTAAATAGATTAAGCATAAATCAAATTAAATTTAATGATGTATGCTTAAAACAAGAAAAATAAAAATAAACTTAGAAGTATTAAAATAATTACATGTATATAAT
>RJVU01026577.1:3548600-3565595 GCA_003731715.1 Anabarilius grahami
CACTTGTAATGGAGAAGAAAAGTTTTCGTACTCGCTGTGATATTTATCAAACAACATCAAATACAAGAGAACAGAGACAAAAGAGGATCTGGATTCTTCCTCTGTTATTAACTATCGCTAAGTAAATAAGCAGCGGCTCTAGGCATGTGATCAAAAATGTTGATCTTATTGGTTGGCCGGTTTTCTTTATAGTGCAGTTAGGGATGAAAATGTTTGTATCAGTCTGAACAGACACATTAACAGCCATTTATTGAAATGAAAATGTTTACTGCACCAAATTTTCACACCAAACATTTGTCTAAGAGTGAATGGGCCATTAGTCTGATGTCAAGTGGTTTGTATGAACACATCATTCCTGCTGCACACACACAATTTTCTTCTCTCTTTTACCTGTACACAAGCCAGCCTGGTGGGCGGGGCCTTTCTCCCTCACATTCTTAACGAAGATGGTGTCCATGGGCTCCAGACAACTCCGATGGAGCCCTGCATGAAACACACAAACACAACCCTGTTCACAACCATAGACAAATACATAGTAAATTCATCGTTTGTACAAAAACAGAAGACAAACTACAGTGGGTCCAAATATATTAGACCATGTAAAAAAAAACTCTGGGACTCAATCTAATTTAAACCTGAAAATGAAGAAAGATTGTGTCATTTTTTTTTTATTATGACAAGTTATGATGTAAAATGATTACAAATATTTCAGATTCTGAAGATTTATAGGTCAAATTAATGAGATTGATCATGTGACTCTTTGTACAGACTTTGTACAAATATTCTTTTGATCATTTGATCAAATCATGCTGGAGAACATGATCATCAGGTCTGACAAACTTGTGGAGTTCATGCAGCTTGAGTGCTGCAGTCAGAAAGACGAACAAACCAAATACTGCAACATTCTGTAATTTATATAAATTTTTTATCAATTTTCATTTTTCATCTATTAATACAGTTTTTAATGGGGAAAAAAAAAATCTGTATGGGATTAGAAAAAAACTAAATGCAGTAACACTTCACTAGTGATCTTAATAAGATTAATTCTTAATAAGAATGAATGCATGTCTACATCTTCATGTATATAGTTCTAGCAAAATGCTTTGTGTGTTGTGTTTGCCTTATTTGAAAACTAAATAAAGATTAGGGAAAAAAAGAAATCTATTTCACTAGTGGACTTCACTGTGGACCTCACTGTACAGAGACACACACATTCACAGATGTTTAGATTGGCACTGAGGAATGTGTTTTGCTCATACTGATGCCAGTTTCTCATGATGACATGATAAGATGAGGACAGACTGTAACAGTCAACAAACAGGTTGAGATAGTAATGCAAAACTGATCTAGAAACTGTGAGGCATCAATACCTGTCTTATTTAATCAGATTATCTGTCAAAAGCAGCTTTCATTTCACAAATCTCTATGATCTGAAGCTACTGTGTGTGGACTGTGTGTAGATGCATGTGTGTGTGTGTTTTTGTGCACCTCTATATGGGTGAGTAGTGCTGTGCGATTAATCGTTAAAAGATCGCGATATTGATTCAAACACCCATGCAATCTTATTCGTAAATGTCAACGATTCGGTTATGTCTATTAAACCTTTGACAAATATGATCACATCGAAACATTCAAATCTGACCCGAGAGAGCAGTTGTCACATATAGTTATGAAACAGCTTTACAAATAGTCTTTTCAACCACAGTATCATTATTTCTGGTATAATGTTCAAATTATTGCAGAAGTACTGATGTAATAGTTTGGATATAAACAATGACGTCTACGGCAGCAATCAATAGAATAAATCACCTTCTGAAAGTAACTTAATGCTTCAAAATAAAGATTGTATCAATTACAATGTTACGGCGAGAAACGACTGTTAAAAATTGTATGTCATTGAATCGTTCATTCAAGATACTAGTTCAAAAACCCTGATTAATCCAGTAAAAGGTGTGTTCAGCTGCTCTCTAATCACTCTCGTGGTACTTTAATGTCATACACCGATCGGTCTGCGCAGCGCCGCATCAAGTTAAACACACCTAATGAAACAAGTGAAGTCTTTATGAGTGAGTCATTGAATCATTCATTCAATCAAATAGACTGCAGCAATTAACATTTTGTCAGAAACACTAGTAAATTACATGTTATTTATTTTGTTTAGTTGTCTATTCAGAATTGTGGGAGATTCATGATCCCTGTTTTAAACAAAAAATTGTGATTCTCAATTTATCCAGAATTGTGCAGCTCTATGTTGGATTTTAGATGGCTTAAAATTGCATGGGAGTAAAGTGTCAGTAAAAACCAACAGAAAAAATTCTCACTGGAGATCTGGACAAGCATTTAATTTTTTGCATCTGTTTCCATGTACTAGTACATTGATATATAGTACTGTGACATGATATCTGTTTTGTTTAATATGCAAATAAGGAAACATTTTTCATATGACATGACTTGAAAATTATATGTCTCATTTCAATTGAGCTCCTTCCTGTAACCCTGCTTAAACCAGACTGATTTGAATGCAGATGGGCACTTTGAGTGTGCATCAATGGAAACTTACTCTAGGGGGCGCCATGAAACAAAAAAATCTATCTTTGATCATTGATCATGTGACACTAAATTGTCACAAACTGATCTCAGATCAGTCACTGAGAAATAAAAGGAGACAACAGGATGATAATGTAGGTAAGAGGAAGAAACACAGAAAAATGAGAAAAACAAGTCACGTGAAGTTCAGTCAACACAGATAAGTGACAAATGCTCTTCAAATTGTAAGAAATTAGTGGAAATGACTTCAATAACACACAGAAAAATAAAAGATAGACTCACCCTTTCCATTCCCATTCTCTTCATCCTAACAGGAAACAATAAGAGGAGAGTTAGATCATTGTAAAATAATTAGTTGGCCTTAAACTTAAATGATTTAATAGTCATCCACAGAATACACAATACTTAAGTGAGTTATTATCCTCTGTAATAAGTACTTAAAGTAATCATTTAATAGAAATGACAGTGGAGTCTTGGAGTATTTAACAAATAGTTCTCTTTTTAAAATTTTAGTTTCACCCAAAAATGTAAATTTTACTCATCCTCATGTCACTTTTAAAAACAAAATGACTTTCTTTCTGCCTTGGAAGACAAATATGCTGGTCACTGACTCATTTCCATGCAATTACAATGATGAGGTTGAGCACTGGGTTTTAAACCTTCAAAAATATACAGCTAAACAGCTATCATTTTGTCCTCATTCACATTCATTATACTGAAAAGAGTGGGAAAGATACTGTTCAATAATTTTTGGGTGACTATCCCTTTAATGTCTTCAGTTATGCATCATAGATACCTATAAAGAACAAAAACATGAAATTACTTCACTGCACATCTACATTATTAGTTGTTGTGTTATGAGCACTGACTCTGTCTTAGCACTAGAGGTCAGCACTGGGAAAAATGGACCACTCCAGGAGTGAATTTGCTGCTTTTAGCCACAAACATACATAAACACACCTCCGCAAGAAGAGCCACAATGACATTAATCTTTCCATCTGTGCTGGCAATGACATAGTATTCATAATATTCACTGTGCATCTTTATTTGCAACAGACACAGTTTAGATAACACACATGCACCACCCTCACAAAATAACCAGACTGCAAACCAGAGGCTCAAATCACACACACGTGCAACGCTGATCAGGCAGTTTGAAGTGGGCAGCCCAATGTTTAGTCTGCGCTGACTGGGCTCATTCCTAACAAACTCACACAATACTGAGGCTTTGCCGTGCCGGGAGAAAGACAGACAGAGGGGCAAACAGATGGGTAGGGAGTGACGGACAGTGACCACAACTTTAAGATTTATAATCAACATCCAACCCACAGATCAAAATGAAAGTCCACGTGTGCATTGTCTTGGAGCTGGTGGGGTGACAGATGGAGAGAGTCACACAGTCATGTGACCATGTGGACACTGGGAACAGTGAAGAACAGAATGGACCAGAACACATTGTCCCAGCAGCCCTGGTACGGCCCAGCCCAGCTCAGAGTGACACAAAATAGGCCTTTTGACTAAGAAAAGCAAACAGCAGCTGCTCAGAGAAGAGATGTTGTATAGACCAATCATAATGGGGCTTTGTTTCTCCATCATCATGTACACGCACACCATCCAAACATCTGTAACCCGCTCTAAATAATGTACACTACCGATCAAAAGTTTTTGGTTGGTAAGATTTTTTAAGGTTTTTGAAAGAAGTCTCTGCATATATTTGAAAAAAAAAAACTGTAAAAATTGTGAATATTGTGAAATATCATCATAATAAAAAATAAAAAAACTTTTCTATTTTGATATATTTTATAATGTAATTTATTCCTGTGATTTAAAAGGGTTTTTTAATTGAAGTCAATGTATTTTATATGACTAAATCAGGCTGACTAAATATATTAGGGTTACATCAACAATGTAATTGTGAAGGGTCAGATCAGGTAAAATGGCTCTTGCCATTTAACTGCACATATTCACATTTTACATGTCATGTGACCAGACATGATTTTTAGACATCTCATGTCCTTCTTTGTATAAGCCGTCCATTTTTTGATGTGCGTTAGCAGAATGCACTGTATCTCTCACTGCTTATTTGGTCCTTTTTTTCTCTTTGCGAAAGACGCTAAAGGAAAACTGATGCCAGTTTGGCTGTGAGGTCTCTAAAGTCAAGTACTTGTTAGACCAACTGCTACTGGCAAAAATGGACCCTTAAAAATTAAGGTTCCCGTTAAAACAAAATTTTATACCAGAATATTTCTAAAGCCCTAATATCACAAATGGTTCTTCACAAGAAGAAGTTTCTTTAGTAGAACCATTTAAGAGCTTTATTTTTAAAGATAAAAGGCCTTGAAGGCTGAATGAGCACAACTTAAAGGGATAGTTATCCCACAATTTACTCACCCACAAGCCATCCTAGGTGTATATGTCTTTCTTCTTTCAGCCAAACACAATCAGAGTTATATTAAAAATGATCCTGGCTCTTCCAAGCTTTATAATGGGAGTGAATGGTACCATTTTTTTAAGACCAAAAAAGCGCATCCATCATAAAAATAATCCATACGCCTCCAAGGGATTAATAAAGGCTTTCTGAAGCAAAGTGATGCATTTTTGTAAGAAAAATATCCATATTTATAACTTAATAAACTATAATAACTGGCTTCCGGTGACCTCTGACCCAACACAAGACATATTGACAAACGTGTAAGCGCAGAGTATAGAGCAAAACAAAACACCGGTCATGAATTAGAAGTCTAAAATGAGAATTTTTAATGTGAAATGTCCAAGAAAGAGTTTGTTGCCAAGCCATATTTGAGAGTGAGAGGCATCAACTCCCACCTAAGCTTACGCTACTCCTACGTCATATGCCGGAACTCGACTCTCTCGTGAACGTGCGGATTGAGCTAGGGATTATAGTTTATAAAAGTTATAATTATGGATATTTTTCTAACAAAAACACATCGCTTCGCTTCAGAAGGCCTTTATTAACCCCCTGGACCCGTATGATGGATGGATGGCTACTTTTATGATGGATGGATGTGCTTTTTTGGGCTTAAAAAAATGCCACCATTCACTCCCATTATAAAGCTTGGAAGAGACAGAATATTTTTTAATATAACTCCGATTGTGTTTGGCTGAAAGAAGAAATTCATATACACCTAGGATGGCTTGAGGGTGAGCAAATTATGGGGTAATTTTAAATTTTGGTGAACCATCTTTTACTCATTGTAGTTCAGAGACAGGGACAGTTTGTTGAGTTTGTATCTTATTGGAAGTTTTATTTCAGTTCGATTTTGTGTTAGCAGGCATCCTCACCTTGAAACTGGTGTGCAGGGCAGACTCTGGCGGGTAAACGATGAAGTGACGTAGCGTGAAGCCAAAGCCCTGAGAGTTCTTGTGGAGCACCAGTGTACGTGGACCCTGCCAGGACATGCCCAGCCCATCTGCCCCGCTCCTGACCACCGGCCGAGGGTTCTCACTGGATGAAGAGATCCCATCTCTCCGCCCCTTTGCCTGTAGGAAACATAGAGACATTCGCCATTGATACATGTAGTTACTTAGTCCAAAATTCCATTGGGATTACATGTCACATAGAATATTGTAGGTAATGCAAATGCTTTTTATGCAGTGTATCTAATGCAAAAGCTCTCCTGTAGCTCGGTCATGGGTTCGATTCCCACGGAAAGCAAGAACTGATAAAATGTAAATGTACACCTTGAATGCAGTGTAAGTCACTTTGGATAAAAATGTCTGCTGAATGCATTAAATGTAAATGAAATGCATCTGTGTTGATGAACACATCACTTTTAATGGGATAATTGGTGAATACTCTTGGCAGATAATTGCTAGAAATAACACCATGTTGTTCCAAATGACCATCCCAACTGTTTTGGATCTGTCAGTCTACTTACGCCACCTGTGCAAACAAGACGTGGATACGTGAGGAAAAGTAACTAAAAGGGGGAGGGCAAGGGAAACATTTCACATTTGGGAACCATGATGTAATTTTTGTGATGCCAACATTCTCTTAGGAATTCTTAGAGGCCACTAACAGGAACGTTTCTTATTAGATAGTAGGAACAAAG
This sequence comes from Anabarilius grahami, assembly GCA_003731715.1. Taxonomy (NCBI): domain Eukaryota; kingdom Metazoa; phylum Chordata; class Actinopteri; order Cypriniformes; family Xenocyprididae; genus Anabarilius; species Anabarilius grahami. The sequence continues at coordinate 3,555,221 of RJVU01026577.1, forward strand.
GCCAAGGATCTCTACAGAAAAATAAATAAATAAATAAACAAAATAAAAAAATTTATTAAAATTCCCTTATTACTGGGACAAAACTGGCAAAGGCATTAAAACAGTTTTATTTAAAAGGTGACATCATCATTCCCCTAATTTAGCAAGAAAATACCTCTTTTCTCTTCAACCTACAATCAACAGCCTCACCAGCCCTGTGGTTTCACTATAACAGGAAGTATCTGGTTAGGGCAGGAAGTTCCCCAAGGATGGTGCCAGTCACCATATACATATATATATAAACAGAAGGGGATTTTTGTTGTTGTTGTTGCCAACTCATTTCATACAAAGCAGAAATGTACTTCTCAAATCTCTCCTCTTCACCTCCCATTACTCCTCACATCTCTCTGCACTCAGCAGAAGTCCTACTCTATAATCCAGCGGTCCTGACACCGACCGCAGCCTCACCCCCTCTCTGTTTCTCACTCTATTTCTGTCTCACACGCTGTTTTCATTTGGCTGGGCTTATGTCTGAACCTTCTCTCTTTCACTTGCATTCTTACCAACTTGCACGCATGAACACACACATATAGACAAATGGTAACACTCCTTTTTAAACAGTCCCGCATATTGTGTGGAATGATGTAATGTTTTTATTTAATTTGCTTTTCCCTTATTAAAGGGATAGTTCACCAGGAAATGAACATTCTGCCATCATTTAGTCACCTTCATGTCTTTCAAAAGCTGAATGAATGTGCTTTCTCCGTGGAACAAAAAAGGAGATATTAGGCAAAATGTTCAAACTGTTATTTTCCATACAATGAATATGGATGGTGGCCATATTTTTTGGTCAAGATTTTCAGTGAATATTTTCAATCCGCTTTATCCAGTTTCGTTATATGGAAAAGAGCAGCAAGAACATTCTGCTAAACTTCTTATTTCTACTACTGATTTATGGAAGAAAGTCATACAGGTTTGGAACCACCCAATTTATATTGAGTGAAAAGACATTTGACTAATATTCTGCAGGGATTTTTTGGAAAAATCTGTCGAACAGATCGAATCCCTCTAATCGCATTGATGACTGAAAACAAATCAAATTAGCTAAAACATTTAATAAACGAACACACAAGAGTTTGAAAATATTTAAACATTCTTAAAATAAGAGCTAATCTGCATATATATTGTAAAGATATTAAGACTCTTTCTCCATTCAAATTCTTCAGAGCTTTCGGCAGAGTTCATGCGCGCGTGGGCCTGCTCAATGGATTAGAGAGACAAATAAAAGTGAAAGACACAATAAGGCTGTGTAAGTGACAGGATGAATGTACAGGGGCATGTGTGAATTCCATAACATTTACCGTTAAGCCAGGACATGTTCAGACAATGACGGAGAGGCTAGCTTTAGAAAGAGAAAGAGACGGAGAGCTCAGTCTCCAACAAGCTCCAACACGCAGGTTTCGACCACAAGGTTCCTCCCAGCACTGAGAATACCAAACCCTGTTATTACCCCCCCCAAAAAAACACACAAGTGTACACACAAACACATGCACAAATCTCTTAATGTCCAGTATTGTCCATCCATTTAAAGCATTAAACTTTTCCTCCACATTCTGTTTTTGTCATGTGTTTCTTCATCACTAACTTTCTAATGGATTGGAAATGTATTCTCCGGGGAAACCAAGTACTACAATCAAACAAGTCATCTCTTTTACGTCATAGAGACCTTCGATGTTCTCCAAGAACAAGTACATTCCCATTAAAGCTTTTGAGAAGTTCACTGACATGTTGCAAGCCAGAAAATGTACAAAGATTCAATGATGTCCTTTAAATATATATATTTCTTTGTCCAATTTTCCAGTAAAAATATGCATTGCACTTGAGAAGCAACACAATTTAAGATATTAGGTACAAAATAATCAGTAATTTATCTTGAATTAAGTTTACTTTTTACAGACCATTGGAAATTGTTCTTGATTTTGTGTTATCCATAAACTTTACTAAATTTTGTTAGACTTATGCTTATAACAAAAACAAAATCAAATTAATTCAGGATATATTCTCTGAAGTCAAGTAGTAATATCTTATATAAAAGAGAACTCTTATATTTGTTTGTCTACACAACCAAACATCAGGTAAATTCATAAATGAAAATATCAAACTGTCTGCTTCACCTGTTAAAATCATAGTGTTGCGCACTACTAATGTACCCTGATGACTTCTGCTTAACATCCAACATTCATTCAGGCGAGAAGTTGGGCTGAGGTCATAGTTTATGACCAGCTGATGATGGGTTAACACACACCCGACACATTTTTCTCTGGGGGGTGACATGTTTCTAGTGTTGATTCAGGGTAATGTGGTCATAAATCAGGGAAAATTGGAAACGTAATGTGGACATTGACTTATGAATGTATATAACTAAATGTTCTCAAATACCTCATTTGATGAGTGTTTTATTATGTCTCGAGTCCTCTATTGGCAGGCTATGCTTACATACACAAGCTCACAGACAGTCGCCAGAAACAATACACTCCAAACAGCTGAGTGGGTGATCCTGCTGAAAAGTTGAGCGTAATTAATGTTGAGTGTTTAATCCCTGACACCCTGCCCTGTGACTGCAACACACACACATGACTGAGAAGAGGTGTGTGTATGTGTGAGTTTAAACCTGTCTGTCAGCTCTTTCAGTTCCGCTGGAGCTCCGTTAAACAGGGTTTTCCACCTTTACAGCAATGTTTGAATCCAGGAGTAAAAAAAAATAAACAGAACTGCAGGGAATATGAATGAATGTACTTGTATCCAGCAGGGTGACTTGAATGTCAACATGATTTTAATATATCAAATAGACATTTTTACACTCTAGATGCTTGTAACCATAAGATGACCATATAATGTACTAAATAGACATTATTTTAATGGATATCACGAGCATGGATTTTTTTGTTTAAAGTTTTTATCTACACTCTAAAAAATGCTGGGTTAAAAACAACCCAAGTTGGGTTGAAAATGGACAAACCCAGCGATTGGGTTGTTTTGACCCAGCAGTTGGGTTAAATGTTTGCCCAACCTGCTGGGTAGTTTTATTTAACCCAATAATTGTCTACAAATTACTATATGTCTGGCTTAAAATGAACCTAAAATAGGTTGGAAATTAAAAATCAGACTCATAATTACTAGAGGCAACAATAATAATCAAAAAGATGAGCATTTATTAATAAGCAATTTAATAAATGTTTATTGTTTAAATATTATTCAAAGAAAGTAAATGTTTGTTTATTAAACATATTAATAAATGTTAATTTCCAACATATTTTGGGTTCATTTTAAGCAAGAAATACAGTAATTTTTAAACAATATTTGGGTTAAATAAAACTACCCAGCAGGTTGGGCAAACATTTAACCCAGCATTTTTTAGAGTGTAACATTTATATTTTCTTTTTATTTCAGCTTTATTTCATAAAATAATAGTTTTTAGCTAACGACAGCAACACTGCTTAAAATCAGATAATTGCTGGAGTGGTATGGCATAGTGGTTAAACATTTGAACTGGTGACTGAAAGGTTGTAGGTTTAAAACTGATACATTAGCTTTCACCATTGTGCCCTCGAGCAAGTCATCTAAACCCAGGTTGATCCAGGGGGATTGTCCTTAAGTCTATGGTTAGTCACTTAGGGTCATGTCTGAAAACTGACTACTTACTTATTAGGGGTCCAAGCACCAAAGGTATTTGCACTGACATTCTTATTATTTAGTTCAATGTAGTCAAATTCTACCAATAGGGGGCACTATAACCGAAAAAGTACTCATGACTCTGTGACTGTTTGATCGAGGAAATTCAAATTTAGTGTTAAGGTTTCTTTGCTAACATACTCAACATAACATACTCATGTTCTAACATACTCAAACTAAAATGTCAACATTTTCTGGATAAATCGATAAAAAATAAATAAATTCAGAAGTCAATTATTTCAAATGCAAATGGTTGATCATTATGAAATCTGGTATGCATATGCAGATTGTTATAACGAGGCTGTGTACCAAATTGTATGGCAATCGGCCACACATGGCACTATAAAGAGTAAGTTTACACATTAATTATAATGCAGAAAGCCTGGTATTAAAATTCTTGTTTAGACCTTCTAACATGTCCACCATTTTGACATTTTTAATTTTCTTTTCTTTTTTTGTCCTAAGTCATTGGTCTGATTCAAACAAAATGTGCTGTGTATCATCTAAAATCCATCTGGAAAAAACGTTCAGAAACCCTACAATGCACCTCCAGAGCTTGTGTATTTTAACACAGCCTTGCTAAAGGACACCACCTGGCAACCTTCTGTTTCAGCCTAATAACCAAGAGAAACACACAGTTGAAGAAGAAAACTGGAGCATTAAGTCTTACAGTAAATCTGAATGAAACCCGGCAGCTTCATTTAAATACAGGCGGGTCTAATTGAAACAACATGGCTCCTCGCCTTCATTATCAGGTTTTTCTAGAGACATTTTTCTTTTTTCAGTGGAAATGAATGGAAGGGTTCACCTCTGAACGGATTATGATGGTTGTTCAAACATGGTGATGCACAGTTTGCTTTTTTAGGAGGATATGGAGTGATTAATCCAACTGAATGGGCAGCCCAACCACACGTATTTGAAAGCAGTTGAGTTTGGTTTGGGTTACTGTCTCATATGAGAGTGTGTCTGTCCGACATCTGTCTGTATGCAAAATTATGAAGAATATCCCAACCCATTCCACACTATTCCAGAGAATATGTCGTACAAATATCTTAAAGTGTGTGAACACATGACAGTACAATCACAGACACAAATAGACTCCCATTTACACAACAGACCTAGACATTCCCTAACTATATCCTATAATCTAGGTGCTTGAAGCAAAACCACTCAGTTTAACACACACACAAGCATACACAGTCACCCGAAGGGTCTTTATAACCCCTTATCTGGTGCCTTTACTTTCTAATTAGTGTTTTTAACCTCCCACTATACTATCTCTGTGGTTAAAAGTCTCAGATAAAACACAAATGCAAGTTAGAAATAGTGTCAGAATTAACAATTTTAAGGGCCAATAAAAAACACTGTCCCCTGAAATTGACCTTCTTTTGCCTTTAAGAGGGCATTTTTTCCAAACCTTAAAAAACAAAACACACACAACACAAATACTTAAGAATAACTTTTTTGTCAACATTTTAAATATTTATGGGCTTTTTTGACACGTTCAGCGGCAATTTTTCTCAAAACCCTGGCCGATTTTTGACTCTAGTGAGAAATAAAAGTAAAAGTTTTTAAAAAGCCTTTTAACAACTACATCAGGCTATATGTCTCTCTTTTTCTCTATACGCACACACACACACACACACACACACATATATATATATATATATAAACAACTTACCCTGCAGGTCTGTGAGCGTCTCAGCAGTGCTCTTCCGGCACTGATGCCATTTGTGCTTTCAGAAGTGTCATTTTTCGAAACATTAATTTGTGGTGAATCCCCGTGTAAAACCGCCACCCAGATACAGCGAGGCTCTGGAGAGCTGCAGTCCACCCCCACCGCATCCTGAAAACACCACTCCATACCCTCTACACGCGGGCACACAGTGGGCATCATCAAGGGCACCTGACCCACTGACCACATCACACATAAACACGCACGGGAGTGTGCAAGGGCTCACAAAAAGACCAGTCGCATTCACAAAACCACAGATAAGACCTTTTGGTGTGAAAAAAAATGAAGAATTGGACAACCAGAGATAGGGAAAGGTAAAAAACTACAAGTCAAGTTAAAGATGTGTCCATCCTCTCCCAAAGAGAGGAGAAATTCCAGATGTGGCTCCTGTTGAACATGCCCAAATCTCCTCATATTTTGTTAATCCATGCTGGTGAACTTTCTTAAAGGATTCCAGAGTTAAACTGATAGTTCCACATCACATTGATGAGCTCCGCACCTCCCATGCTCACGCACGCAGACGAGTGTTACAACCACAGAGGCATATCCAGAGATGAGAGCGAACCAGGATGCAGCCACATACCCCTGTCTGGCAGTCCCTGAAATGTGTGTGTGTGTGTGTGTGTGTGTGTGTGTGGCGAGCACGTGGCAGTGCTGGCAAGATGTAGATCCAGGGAAGCCGGCTGCTGGATGGAAAAATTTATTAAATCCAAGTTTTTTATGCACCAGTTTTCCCCCTCTTACTCTGTTTCAGTCTTTTTTCTTCTATTCCTTCACTTTCTAAACCATTCAGCTCCCCTCTGTCTCTCTCTCTCTCCACTCTGTCATCTCCTGACAAACTCTAAACTCTGGCTCTCTGTCACTATGAGTGGGCCGGCCCTCCTGCTTTTCTTTCGCTTGCTGTCTCCTTCTCTCTCTCTCTTTCTCTCTCACTCATTCAGTTATCTTTCTCTTTATCACTCCTTCCTGTCTGTATCTGTTTGCTGCTCAGCAGTTATTCTTTATCACACTCTTATATGTCTATTTCTACTCTTTTTAAATGCCCCGTGAAATCAAAATAAGAGTTTTCTGGCTTTTAGTCCATGTTTGTTAGTTTTGAGGCCATGTTTAAGCTAGTTTACTACTAAAAATGGATAAAAATCACTTTTAGCACATTTAAAATGTACATGTTCTTTCTTCAGGAAAACTCTATGTAAATCTGGATGACTCATCCTGCAATGCACAGAGTTCTGTCCAATCAGATGCTAGAATGAGAATGTCCTGCCCTCTAATACAAACTGCTTCACATTTTCATAAAATCATTTTCCTTGCTGTAATGTAACTAAAGCCTATTGGTATAATGTACTTTATATTTTTTTTACGCCCCCTTAGTCTCATCAAATGAAGTCCATTTTTTGGTTTCTTCAGATAGCATCAAAGTGTGCGATTTCATAAGGCTTGCTTTTCTTCTGGCTGTCTATATTCCTCTGGCTCCATCTCTTTCTTTATCACAGTCATCTCTGCAGTCCCTCCCATCAGCCCTCATCACCGTCTGGCACACAAAACCTTTGCCTTTTTCCCCCTCAGAGGTCTCAGATTTCTGTATTATCTAATCTTTCCATTTCATATTCATCTTTTTTCACTCAATTCTTTGTCCCATGAAGCAAAAGACAAGAAGAAAAAAGAAAATTCAGAAGCCTAAAGTACTAAAAAAGTCCATGTAGTCCAACAAAATGTAGCTCTGCTGAAACCTACCGGAGCCCCCAGCAGCTCGGAAAGACCATTCGACTGTGAGTGTCTGTGCGAAACAGGAATCAACAGAGCAATGCAAACCCCCCCGCTCTCTAAAAGTCCCCTCAGAGAAAGAGCAAAATAATAGCTCCGCTAGCAAACACAATGAGCCTAAAAGTCTAAAAAAGGACAAAAAACAGCACATATTCCTTCTAACTAAAAAAAACCCCACACAAATGGAGGAATGACCACTATGAGAAAGAAAAACCAAAAGACTGAGAGAAAACCCAGAATGGCAGACAAAAACACAGGGTGCCAGTCACCTCACTGCAGCTGTTCTCAGAGGCTAGACTAAAACAGCTGCTATAAAACAACACACACACACACACAATCACACCAACACAACACAAGACATGCACAGTAACATATCATCTATCAGGTCACATATTGACACTAACACACACACACATCCGTAGAAAATCTCACCCAACAGGCAGGACTCCAGTGTGTGTGCAAGAGGGGCAGGCAGCTGGCCATCGGTGAGACATTTCCCTCTCATTCACTAAACACACACACCTGAAATCCGTTACAAATGAGGACGGACTGGTTTCACCTGCCACACTGTTAAACGTGTACCGGCACGACAACATACAGCCAGAACATGTACACAATACATGAAACACAACACACACAGTTTATCACGGTGAAGGTGTCATGAATGGGCTGAAGATTAAGTCAAGTCACTGTGAATCACATATATGCCACATAGTTTATATTTAAATGCACAAAGGATGATCTTGAATATCCTGTTGTGTTATTATAAAAGAGTATGCTTTGAAAGCTTTTTATGCCTGAGGTGTGTTGGGGATGAAAACACATAAGCTCTAGTAATTAAATATGAATCTCAAGACTTCCTGCAGTCTAACCTGAAGCTCATCCTCCTTTTCCTCAACCCTGTATGAACTAAACAGAACAATAACCACAAATTCCCATAGAAAAAAAAAGACATCTTACCCTGTAGCCAGATTTGCCAAGACACAAAAGTCTGTGATTTAAAGTGAATAAGTGAACTCCTTTCCCATCACATTTTTTCCATATGAAATTATCTGAGCTATGCAATCCACATCCATTTGTGTGTCAACAATTCCAGAAGAAAATGTTATTGCTTTGAGGTTGCTCTTCTAAAGCCCAGAAGGCAAAAGGCAGTAATAACAAAAACTTAAACCCTCTGGTGGTCTTCAGTTATTTTAGATGTTACATTTTGAATCAAAAAAGGCTATTAATTCATTGGAATGGTACAACATACCAGTAGGTAACATTTGTGGCACTTGCTATATGAACTTACACAAAAAAATGTGGATGCCTAACCCCCTGTTTCACAGACAAGGCTTAAGACAACGCATGTTTGAGCTGTTTTAACTGAAAGCAACTTGCACTGACTTATCTTGAAATATGTCATTGCCATTGTTTTGTCTCAAGGTGCACACCAGTAATAGTACGCTTATAAGCTAATTGAATGTCCTAATTTAACTAATCCTAGCTTAATCTAAGCCCTGTCTGTGAAACTGGGCCTAAATGTTCTTTAAAAAAATAGTCACACTTTTGGTCTTCCATAGGAAAGGAATGGGAAATATAAAAATACAGAGCAACTTTTTTTTGGTACAATCTACAATCAGAAGGATGAAGTAGTCTTTCAAAATTGTCTAATGCAAAACCTAATTATGTCGGAAAAAGCAAGTAATTATGTATGAAAATAGTCAACAAGGGAATACACAGTCCTATATCAATATTTATCTAGGGCTATAAAGGCATCTAGTGGTCACTCCACAGCATTACATATGATTTTCTTTTTTTCTCCCACCAGATGCCATTAATCTGCCTTCCATGCATTGGATTTTAAAGGGTTAGTTCACCCCAAAATGAAAATTCTGTCATTAATTACTCACACTCATGTCGTTCCACACCCGTAAGACCTTTGTTCATCTTCAGAACACAAATTAAGATATTTTTGATAAAATCCAATGGCTCAGTGAGGCTTCTATTGCCAACAAGTTTGATACACGCTCCGAACCACTGATTCGAAACAAAAGATTCATAAAGCTTCGAAGCTTCACGAAGCAGTGTTTTGAAATCGCCCATCACTAGATTTTGTTGAATAAAGTCGTTATTGCGTTTATTTTCCACACAAAAAGTATTCTCATCGCTTCATAACATTAAGGTTGAACCACTGTAGTCACATGAACTGTTTTTTAAATACATCTTTAGTACCTTTCTGGGCGTTTGAAAGTGTACATCATAAATATCTTAATTTGTGTTCCGAAGATGAATGAAGGTCTTACTGGTGTGGAATGACATGAGGGTGAGTAATTAATGACAGAATTTTCATTTTGGGGTGAACTAACCCTTTAAATACCTTTGCTTTATTTTTTAATTTCAACAGTGTATTAATTGTAAGTAATACGAAATATTGTCTAGTACCATAAAAATCCCCTCAAAATACAAAATATTAAAGAATAAATATTAGTGAAACAAAATACAAAGTACACGCATACATGTACATGCGTATTAAAAAAATATGCTTATTGTCTGGTCTGTTCTGATGCAAAGGATCACAATTGTGAGCCCTAAGTGAGGAATACCAAGAGGGTTAACATTCCTAAGGAGAAATAAAAATAGAAACAAACGAGACAGTTGTTGACAATAGAAGTAGGAGACTCCATTTAATCTCACCTAATGACACCAATAATTATTTTCATGTTACGACCAATAACTGATAAATTACACATATTTTTAGACAGAAAACAGAAAATTAAAACTATATTTTTATATGCACACAGCAACTCACTCCAATTTTAATTAGTGATATACAAGTGGAAACAATCACCCAATATCGGCAGATAAATCTCCAATAATGCCCAAAAGCAACAAAAAATATATATTAAAACACATGAATATATTGTGCATGCATAAAATAAAACATTTCTGAGAACTCCATGGAGAATATGTTTTTCTTCTGAGTTACTTTATGTAAAAGAAACACAAACAGCACTATAGAGCCATCATGCTTAAATAGACTTGAGCTGTGAAAGCTACGTGAGCGGTGGATGTTTGATCTGCACATGCTCTGATATAAATCTCCCCTATCATCACAAACAAACATGGCTGATTCATCTATCAACAAATGATGATGGAACAAATACTCTAAACACATGGGTCACA
>RJVU01026577.1:3572700-3601773 GCA_003731715.1 Anabarilius grahami
GAGCAATCCACACATGTCACCTCATAGAGTTCTGAAGAAAAAAAAACTTTAGGTGACCTGGATGTTTTCATTACCAGACTGTTTTGGGCTTTGAATTTTAATAACTTAATCACTAAAATCAGAGAGGGTCCAGTTTTCACTCTTACAAACTAAACAATGTGTGATGTTCCTAATAAAGTATTCAGCCAACTGGCAGGTAGTTTTATTTACTTGCCAAAGTCCATTTACTCATATTAGCTGCTTGCCAAGTGTTAATTCTGGACCCTGAATTCAAATTTCGGAGTGCCCTCCGAAATCATCCAGACGATGGCACTCAACTGTAACAGAACAGCCCCTAGGAGATCCAGCCCAGCTCTAAGCAGATAACAGCTCATTTGATACAGATATCAACTCTCTATGGGTTTTTTTTTCCTCTCTCTCTCTCTCTCTCTCTCTCACATAAACACTCATGTACAGAACATTTTCGTTTTCTGTCCCAATGACACATATTCTCACATAAACACAAACAAAGCTCCAGACATATTGTGAAAATAAGCCATGGTTCTCACTATCAACCAATCTGTGAACTCTTTCCTGTTGTTTGTAAGGACTGTGCAGAGATACAGTCTCTGTGTGTGTGTGAATGGGTTCTTGGATAGGTGTATTGTCCCCCAGGCCCTTTCATGTTGCCATGTGAGATTCAGGTTAGCAGAACTAGCCGAGGAGTCACGCAAATGCTGATTACAGATGTGGGCAGCACTTCCTGCTCTCTCCTTCTGTGTATCATGGCTGACGGGGAATTTTTATTTGCTGGAATTCTTTTGACAGTCTCTTAGTTTTGCAGAGCCATACTTTTGACTGCAGGGTCAATGAAAAGTAAGAGGGTCCATTTTGAAAGAAAGGATATTAAAAAAAAACTACTCTTCGGTTTCATATGATTTGAAAATGTTTCTATTTCAAATGAATGCTGTTCTTTTGATTTTTTTTTTTCATCAAAGAATCCTGAAAATAATGTATCAAGGTTTCCACAGAAATATTAAGCAACACAAGTCTTAGTGAGCATAAGAGACTTCTTTCAAAAACTTTTAAATGCTAGTGCTCATATTTTAATCATCATTTTCTAAAATGTTTTTTTTTATTATTATTATTATCTGATATTTTAAGAGACTTCATGACCTTGACACAGTCATGAGGATCTGGTCTCTATGATTTCCTGTTTTATGTTTTTTTTTTCTCTGAATGTTGGTTCCCCCACTTCACTTTTCAATAACATTTTCAAATATTTATAAGCATTAGATTTTTTTCTTTTTTCTTTTTTTTTTGAATAAATTAAATAAATGTACTAAAAACATATTTAAATCAGTTCATGTGAGTACAGTTGTTCAATATTAATATTATATAGCGACAAAAATATTTTTGGTGCGGCAAAAAAAATGAAAAATAAAATAAAGACTTATATAGTGATGGCCGATTTCAAAACAAGTGAACAGAACAACAAAAGTGTTATGAATCAGCGTATCGAATCACTGGTTTGGAGCGCCAAAGTCACGTGATTTCAGCAGTTTGGCGGTTTGACACGCGATCCGAATTATGATTCAACACAAAAGATTTATAACGCTCCGAAGCTTCATGAAGCTATATTAAGTCCAACCAGTCGTTATTTAGTTTTTTTGGTGCACCAAAAATATTCTCGTCGCTTTATAATATTAATATTGAACCACTGTACTCACATGAACTGATTTAAATATGTTTTTAGTACATTAATGGATCTTGAGAGAGGAAATGTCATTGCTGGCTATGTAGGCCTCACTGAGCCATCGGATTTCAACAAAAATATCTTCATTTGTGTTCCGAAGATTAGCGAAGGTCTTACGGGTGTGGAACCGCATGAGGGTGAGTAATAAATTACATTACTTTCAATTTTGGGTGAACTAACCCTTTAATAGATTCCGATACCTGACCCAGAAGTATCACTTCTGGTCCTCTTTGTAGCTTATTCTGTCCCAAAACTATTTGACAGCCATGTAAAACGAACCAGTTTGTCTATGTTGCATACAGTATATTTTTTGAAAGGGGCTTTGCATCACAAACATACCTACGATCACTAATAATTTTTCCCAAGTAGGTATAGCTCACTAGGTTGTGGAACCTCTCAGCTGTTAAAAAAACACAACTGTCAAACCTACACAAACAGCTGAAAGAGAGAGAAGATGACTGGAAGGAGAAAGTGGAAGGCAGAGAAATATGTATTCATAGATTTCAGCTGAGAGATAACCAAATAAGGCAAAAGCTTAAAGAAGAGACTGATCTTCAAAAAGAAAGTAGCTAAAGAGATGGAAAGAGGAGACAGAGGTATGGTGGAATGTTAGCGGTGGAAATAACAAACAACACAGCAGGTCCAAAAAGAAAAAAACAAGCTGAAGATCAAGAAGAGATGATTTACTGATAAAGAAAGGTCACAAATTGCTGAGATTTGTTAAAGTGACTGAAAGCTGAATTTTGGTCTGTAAAAATAATAGAGTCTGATGTTGTTGACATACTTTAATGTTCATGAAGCAAAGCTCATTAACCAGACCACTAAGACTTTATGGAAACTAAGCCGCAAAAATGGGTCATTCATAAATCATGATGATACTGACGTCACAAACCATGAGCACTAATATGACCACCTACGTTTACACATCAACTGCCAGTCAGTATTCAGCAGAACTTTGTCTCATCAATGTCAATTAAATGTTATTGTTGATCATTAACTGTGTACATTTCCCTGGGTGCTGAAAAAAAAAATTCAGCATCATTACTCCAGTCTTCAGTGCCACATGATCCTTCAGAAATCAGTCTAATATGATGATTTGATGCTCAAGAAACTTTCTTATTATTATCAATGCTGAAAAGAGTTGTACTGCTTAAAGGGTTAGTTCACCCAAAAATGAAAATTATGTCATTAATGACTCACCCTCATGTCGTTCCAAACCCGTAAGACCTCCTTTCATCTTCTGAACACAGTTTAAGATATTTTAGATTTAGTCCGAGAGCTTTCTGTCCCTCCATTGAAAGTGTTTGTACGGTGCACTGTCCATGTCCAGAAAGGTAATAAAAACATCATCAAAGTAGTCCATGTGACATCAATGGGTTAGTTAGAAGTTTTTGAAGCATCGAAAATACATTTTGGTCCAAAAATAACAAAAACTACGACTTTATTCAGCATTGTATTCTCTTCCGGGTCTGTTGTTCATCCGGGTTCACGACTCCGCAGTGACGCTGCTGACGTGTTATCTGGTGCGCCCGAGCTTCGTTTACAGTCTGAGGGAGACGCACGCTGTATTCAAGCTATTCTACATTGTTTGTATTTTGGTATTGCTATATTTTTTAAAATGGTGCGTAAGTGTGCATGTCGCGGATGTCCTAATCGCCAAAAACAACGACGTAAAAGTGCATTACCAACGCCGACAGATGAAAGGATTCAATGGAATCAATTCAATGGAAACAATTCAATGGAAAGGATTCCGGAAGAGAAGACAATGCTGAATAAAGTCGTAGTTTTTGTTATTTTTGGACCAAAATGTATTTTCGATGCTTCAAAACCTTCTAACTAACCCACTGATGTCACATGGACTACTTTGATGATGTTTTTATTATCTTTCTGGACATGGACAGTGCACCGTACAAACACTTTCAATGGAGGGACAGAAAGCTCTCGGACTAAATCTAAAATATCTTGAACTGTGTTCAGAAGATGATTGGAGGTCTTACGGGTTTGGAACGACATGAGGGTGAGTCATTAATGACATGATTTTCATTTTTGGGTGAACTAACCCTTTAATATTTTTGTGGAAACCCTGATGGGGTTGTGTAACATAATATTGTGTAACATTATAAATGTCTTTACTTTCACATTTGATCAATTTAATGCATCCTTGCTGAACTTCTTTCAAAAAAAAAAAATACTTAGCCCAAACTTTTGAATGCTAGTATACACCCGTATTTTTTCAACATCCTTCCACATGAGTTTCCAAGTTTTACATCCAACTTTAAGTGCTGTTTTATTGCCTGTTTTCAAGTAGGCAATAGGAATTTTGCTGGAATTTTTACTACTGTATCTTTTAAAGGGGTGGTTGATTATGATTTCACTTTTTTAACATTAGTTAGTGTGTAATGTTGCTGTTTGATCATAAACAACACCTGCAAAGTTACTACGCTCAAAGTTCAATGCAAAGGGAGATATTTTCTTTTATCGAAAATCGTTTTTTAAGGACTACAACAAACGGCTGGTAGGGACTACAACGAGCTTCTTCACAGGTTGGTGACATCACAAACCCCCAAACTGACATAAACCCTGTCCCTGAGAACATGCAACAAAGCGGGTGAGCCTGTGTTGGGCTGCTTTAGAGAAGAGGAAGAGTTGTTGTAGTAGAGTGTTGTTGCCATGCCATCATTTTACCACGGACTGCTTCACAAATGAGGGTCAGTTCAATGCTGGATTTGCACAAAAGATTAACATGATGGCACATGATAGTTGATGAGTTGAATCAACTCCACAAAAAAAAAAGTTGTAATTCTTCCTAAGTCTCTCCATCAGTTTCCGACTCCGGTTTGAACAATGTAAAGCTGAACACATTACCGACAATCGTCATTTTAGCTGCGTGAGATTCTCCAGCTTTGTTGTTGTTGAGCAACCGAAGCTCAAGCTGTTAAAGCTCCACCCTCTTCTGGAAAGGGGGCCAGTGTGTTTTTGCTCACACCCAAATAGGAGCAAGTTTGACAAGCTATAATAAATGATCTGTGGGGTATTTTGAGCTGAAACTTCACAGACACATTTTGGGACACCAGAGACTTATGTTATATCTTGTGAAAAGTGGCATAATAGGTCACCTTTAAGACATGTCTATTTCTAAAAGTCTGAGAAAACAGAAAATTATCATTTAAACTAAACTATGTACATTTTTATGAAAAATAACCTTGACAAACAATATCAGTGGAGAACAAATAAACTGTTGCAGAATTGTAGAATACTGCTCCTTTAAGAATTAAAACATGAATTCTGATGGATATCTAATGAAGAATATGACAGGATTGGGCAGACACGAGGAGAGCTGTCCTCCCTGCCCTCGGGCTGCTGCTGTGTTACCCTACGCTCGACTTATCTCTCCATCAGCTGCTCCAGCAAGGCAAGTCCCAGGCTCCAATCCCGGCCTGCCTGGACATGCTTCCCTAGGGAAAGACAACTTATCCCTTAACACAGACTCAGAGAGAGGGATGTTTGTGTTTATAGGGCAAGGGTTGCATGCTCAATCATATACAGAACTTGAGCCTATCAAACTGTGTATTTGTGTCTAAACAATGATAAACATGATGCTGAGTTCAACAAGTTTGCAAGTTAAGGACAAACCAATAAACTCAGAATATCCAAACACAAAGATCCGCAGAAAAAGTTTGACAGCACATGGACCAAAAAAGGACAAATAGTGCCTTGTTCCACCATCTAGTCTGAAGAATAAAAAACAGCACTAGTGGTGTTTCAGATGCTTTTTTGACAAACAAATGATTTTTGGACAAATCGTTTATGATAGCAAATTGTATTCTTAGTCCTTTTTTCATTCACTTTTTATTGGTTGGACCTACTGAACAAATACGCTCCTTTCACTGAACTGGTCAGTGTTTTGAGTCTGAATGAGACTGAAAAGTGGTACAGCACTGAACAAGTGTTGTGGACAAACTCAATGAACGAAGCATCTCATTCTTAAAGGTGCCCTAGAACCCTTTTTCACAAGATGTAATATAAGTCTAAAGTGTCCCCTGAATGTGTCTGTGAAGTTTCAGCTCAAAATACCCCATAGATTTTTTATTATTCAATCTTTTCACTGCCGATTTTGGGGCATAATTAAAAATGCGCCGATTCTGTGCGTGTCCCCTTTAAATGCTCGCGCTCCCTGCCCCAAAGCTCGCAACTCTATAATACACTGCATAAACAAAGTTCACAGAGCTAATATAACCCTCAAAATGGATCTTTACAAAGTGTTCGTCATGCAGAATATCAGATCATGTAAGTACAGTATTTATTTGGATGTTTACATTTGATTCTGAATGAGTTTGATAGTATGCTGTGGCTAACGGTGCTAAAGCTAATGTTACACACTGTTGGAGACATTTATAAAGAATGAAGTTGTGTTTATGAATTATACAGACTGCAAGTGTTTAATAATGAAAATAACGACAGGGTTTTGATCTCTGTGAATACAGTAAGAAACAATGGTAACTTTAACCACATTTAACAGTACATTAGCAACATCCTAATTAAACTTTTAGAAAGACAATTTACAAATATCACTAAATATGTCATGATATCATGGATCATGTCAGTTATTATCGATCCATCTGCCATTTTTCGCTATTGTCCTTGCTTGCTTACCAGCATAAAGTCTGAGGATTCGGCTGTGCACAGCTCCAGACGTTAATACTGGCTTGTCTAATGCCTTGAACATGGGCTGGTATATGCAAATGTTGGGGGCGTGCATATTAATGATCCCGACTGTTGCGTCACAGTTGGTGTTATGTTGAGATTCGCCTGTTCTTCAGAGGTCTTTTGCACAAATCAAATTTACATAAGAAGGAGGAAACAATGGTGTTTGAAACTCACTGTATGTCATTTCCATGTACAGAACTCTAATTATTTAACTATGCTGAGGTAAATTCAATTTTCAATTCTAGGACACCTTTAAATGAAACAAATTGAGGCAAATTGAAGAACAAGCACCTCCAGGCTGAATGTGAGATCAGCATTTGAACTGATCTCAAATGTGAAGGGAAAAATGGTCCAATTTATGTGTGTAAAAATGGCTTATAACCACACACATTGACTATGACTAATGACTAAAGATGTTTTTGACACTCATAATCCATAGGCTATTGTTGACTTTCTCTAAAGCTTGATAAATGTCAAAAAGTTTGCACATTTTGTGGAATAAATTAGAAATTGCTTATGATGCTTAAAGGGTTAGTTTCTGTCATTAATTACTCACCCTCATGTCGTTCCAAACACGTAAGACCTTCGTTCATCTTCGGAACACAAATTATGATATTTTTGATGAAATCTGCGAGGTATATGACTCCTCCATAGACAGCAATTTAACCACCACTTTCAAGGTCCAGAAAGGTACTAAAGACGTCGTTAAAACAGTAAACGGAAATTTTAAATATTAGGTAAACTAACCCTTTAAACACTATTTTTGACAGACTGTCCTCCAAAAAAACGACCCTATAGGTCGTTTTTCAAGCACCTTGTTATGACCCATATTGACGTTTTGAAGTCATGCGCCCTCTGGTGGGCGTAAAAATAATGACAGTGTCGTGTTACGTCTGTCATGAAATGACGTATGACTGTCGTTACCAATCAAAATGCGTGTTCATTTAGATGCAATGTGTGGACTTTTTACACCATTTGTCCTATTTCCATTTAGCAAAACTCATTTTTTATTAACGACTACAACCACCCCTAAACCTACCCTTAGTGATTTATAGTGCATTTACACTTTATGAGCACGTGTTCCCTGGGATCGAACCCACAATCGCATGATCACATGATTGCATATTGTTATTGCAATGCTCTGCCAATTGAGCTACGCGAAACCCGAAAAATGACGCAGATAAAAGGGAACAATGCATTAAAATGAAAGTGTCCTGTTGTCGAAAGGGGCGTAATTTTAGCAAACGCTCCTATGGGTCGTATTTCATGAATTAAAATGAAAGTGTCCTGTTGTCGATAGGGGCGCCACTTTAGTAAACGCTCCTATGGGTCGTATTTCAGGGAAGTGACAAACGACCTATATGGTCATATTGGTTGGAGAACAGGTTGATTTTTGAAGTCATTTAGTACACTGTAAGATAACACTTTATTTTACAGTGCCTTAGTTACACATTACTACATGTACTTACTATAGTAATAACAGTAAATGATGCATAATTACAAGTAACTAAACCTAAGTACATGTAGTTAATTAATAGTACTCTTTACTTATTTGAGTAAGTACAATGTAACTACGGCACTGTAAAATAAAGTGTAACCTCAATTTTTCTACTTTTAAGTTTCATGTTTAATTCAATGTGTTACTTGCCATTTCTATGTTACTGTTTGTAAAATGTACTAGCCATTTTTGAGTTAAAAATATTTCTACACCCATTTTTGCAGATTTTAATAAAGGATAAAAAACTTGTTTTGGTCATGAGTGAATCTTTTTTTAGCAAATATAAATTAATCTGTTTGAACTAATCTGTTAAGTGAATGATTCACTCATAACTGGTTGCTCACTGACACTACAGAAACACTACAGAAAGGAGTCACTGGAATAAATAAACTCTTGACAATGACATCATGCCCACTGAGTTACAGCTAAATACAGTTTGATCAGTCTTCTCTTCCTTCCTCTCTCTCTCTCCCCCTTCTCCACACACCAGCTGTGTACCATCAACAAGAGGAGCTGCATTAGCTGCTGTGTTCTGCTGAAAGAGAGAGTCATTGTGTGAGTCTCATCACAACACAACAGCCCTGTGCCTTTCCCAACTATTCCTTTAATTCTGCTCTCGTTTCCCACTCTCTCTTTCTGCAGGGCACACAGGAATGCAATCCAGTGGGAAGAGAGGCATTTTCATCACACTCAAGCAAAAATTGCCCTCTGCCCACACTGTACTGACAGCAATGGAAAGTTTTAGCTTTTGCTCCGATATTACAATCGAACGTGCATTAGTTTCGCTAGACTAAAAGAAATATTGGAGAAATTACAAAAATACCTGCAGAAAAATGTAGTTTCAGGGTATAATTAAGGATATTCATTATAGTTATTTTGCTTAACTTACATTAGTAACCATTATCATCAAAAAGAAAAACAAAGTAACAGAAAGCTTAGTCTGAAGATCACATTATCAAGATCATATTATACTTATAATGAACTCTAATTTATCATGTGGCTTTATATTTTACCACCTATTATAGTGGTTAGCAATACATTTTAATGTCTAAAGCACATTTAGGAACTTCGAGTAAAATATTATTTCACTTAATGAAATATATGATTGTAAGTTGTGAAATATACATATAAACCAACATATAATACTGGATACACTGTCATTATATTTTTACATTTTGCTAAATTTCTGCCAAACTGTTTTTACAGTGTAGCGAAGCTCATAAGAATACTATATAAATAAGTAGAAAATATTTTTAAAATAGTTTTAGATGAAGTATAATATGTTGAAGAAAACATAAGTCACCCAACTTAATGCCATAATCTTACAGTCATAACTGTAAAAGTAACTATTTAGTAGAAACAGTATTTAAAGTGTGGTAAATGTTTGTAATACTGCAGTATGACTATAACCCAACAGAGCAGCCATATACACAAGCATGCTTGCAAAAAAAAACATGCTCATGAGTCCATCAGTCACATGAGCTGCTGGTAGAGATGGGTGGACAGGGTCACTGGGTCACTGTCATGGTTATTCCCATCAAACACAGGTCACTGAAGTGACTGCAGGCTACCGAGACAGTCAAATGACTAACAAGAGCACTTCTGTAATGGTTCGTCAGGTTCACATTAGGTTATAGAGACAGACACAGAGGGAGAAGGAGAGCGCAAGAGAGAGAGAGAGAGAGAGATCAATAAGCAGCCATTATGTGAGTGCTGTCATCCACTGGGAGCAGCGGTGGAGGTCGACGCCCATCTGGGGCTCAGCATTCAACATCTAAAGCCTACAGCAATCATTCTTCAAATACAGTCCCAACAATACTGCAGTGAATAACAGCATACTGCTCACACATGTTTTACAGTGTGCCCCTGCATTTCAATACGATGAGTAAGCGATATCTGAAGGGTGGAGCGTTACTGAAGTAGCTTCATAACTGTAGCTCATTGCTGCTTTAATGTATGTGTCACGGGAAGACACTACACTGTGCTACTGACGAGCAGAACTGTTCGATTAGTTCTCGCCATCACTGTTATTTTCTTCTTCTGTTTCTGTAAATCACTGATGGAGGGTATGTGTCATCTCGCCCCACCCAGACCACCCTTTCTCTGAAAGGAAGTCTTTCTAAATTTGGGTTTGTAGCGTCATGGATCAGTGTGCATCAATTCCTGATTCACCACACAATTTCCTGAACTCACTGAAGCATTAAACTGGCATGAGATGAGAGAGGATCTAAAACACTCTCCCAACTGTGTTAGTCTGACCAATCAAAATCCTGAATCACTCTTAATGAACTTCCTTTAGAAAGGATTTGAGTATCTTTTAAAATGATATTTTTCATCCATCCATTTACAGATTTATCCTCTTTCCTTGTCTCTTTTTCCGTCATCCATCCACCAGCAGTTTGTCAAGCCTGATCATCATGTTCTCCATCATGATTTAAGATGATCCCAATAGCATTTGCAAGTCTTATACATTCTACAGAATGTGAAACATTTCTCTTTTTTTTTTTATTTTACATCATAACTAAAAAAAATGTCTTCTTACAGTTTTAAAACTGACTGTTTATTTCCAAGTTAAAAGGGGAAAATGCCACTAAATATTATGAATATGACTATAGACATTAGAGCGTGTCCACATGGAGATGCGTTTAGATGTATACGTAAAAAAATGTTATCGTATCGCGTTTCGTCCAGACAGATCCGGAGTTTTGGGAGCCTGAAACCGCTATTTTTTGAAACCGGGTCCCATAGTGGATAAATCTGAAAATGACACCCTTGCGTTTTCGTGTGTACAGCCAATCTGTATATTTTGTGAAACGATGATGTCATCACCCCACGTCTCGACCCTAGTCAGACTCCGCTACATCACGTAACAGCAGAAACAACAACAATAGCGGACTACATGCTTGTGTTCGTGCTGCAGAAGCTACTGAGCCTATTAGCTTTACTAATGTAAAGTTTTATTTCTAAGCTTTACTAAAGTTTGTATACAGCGCACAAGGTTTATGCGCATGCTCCTAGTCTTATTCTCCATTTTTTGTGTATCTCTGTGGCAGAATTACAGCGCCACATAATGATCTGGCATGTACACTACATCGTTTTGAGTCCGTTTCAGTGGTTTTGTGTGTACGCTGATATTTCTTGAGACGAGAAAAAAAATCGGATAGGGAAAGCTCTGGCTTCGTGCAGATGTGACCCCACAAAATATTGGCCTACATACACTACCGAGTCAGTACGTTTTTTTAAATGCTTTTATTCAGCAAGGACACATTCAATTAATCAATAGTAACAGTAAACATTTATAAGGTTAAGGTTTCTATTTCAAATAAATGATGTTGTTTTGAACTTTCTATTCATCAAAGAATCCTGAAAAAAACGTATTATGGTTTCCACAAAAAAATATTAAGCAGTACAACTGTTTTCAACATGGACAATAATTAAAGAAATTGGTTTTTTTTTGAGCAGCAAATCATCATATTAGCATGATTTCTGAAGGATCATGTGACACTGAAGACTGGAGTAATGATGCTGAAAATTCAGCTTTGATCACAGGAGTAAATTAAATTTTAAAATATATTCACATAGAACATTTTAAATTGCAATAAAATTTTAATATTAACTGATTTAACTATTTTGACGAAATAAATGCAGCCTTGGTGAACATAAGAGACTTCTTTCAAAAACATTTTAAAAAATCATAAACATTTGAATGGTATAGTGTATGAA
Organism: Anabarilius grahami; assembly: GCA_003731715.1. Lineage (NCBI taxonomy): Eukaryota > Metazoa > Chordata > Actinopteri > Cypriniformes > Xenocyprididae > Anabarilius > Anabarilius grahami. Next base: position 3,584,364 of record RJVU01026577.1, read on the forward strand.
GAAGGCAGCTCAGGAGGCCCATGTAATGATGTTTAAACAGTGTCTAAGTGCTAATGGACCTCTGCTTTCCAAACATTCACTCTCTTCTCTCTTATAGACACCTAAACTTTGAGCTTGTAGTTTGGCACAAATTCTTTCTAACACACACACATAAAATCTTTCCATCCTGCAATGCAAGAGATCCCAATACGGCTGTCGGGATACATAAGTGCTACCCCAACTTCTCATGTACAAAGCTAAGATCCTTCCAGTGAGTCAGATCTTCTAGTGAGCAGCTTGAAATGAATAATCAATTTATTGAGTTTTTGAAGCAGTGGGGAATCACACAGTTGTGCAATGTGTCTTTGCATGACTAAGTAATATAGATCATGCTATAATTAAATAATATAGATCATGCAAATTAAGTAATACAAACTGACAGTTGTTTTGAATGTGTTTATTGGAGTGCATATGACTGACTGCTCTGATCTGATATTTGTGAGCACTAAATGCAGTCTGCTGATCTCTCTAAATGAAGTGAAGTGTGTTCTCATGTCCTCCTCTTTCCTTCCCCTCCTCTTTGCCTAACCGCTTTGTGATAATTGAATCAGGGTTCAATTAGGCATGACTGGGAGAGAGAGCAGCACATTCACTCTTTCTCACACACACACTGGTACCACACCCTCTGAGCACAACAACACCAGACTATATTTATCAAGTGTATTTGGGTTTACTTGAGTCCATAATGAGAAAATAGCATCTTTTATTCTCCCTCCCTGATCTTTTCTTGTCCTCTGTGTAAATGTATCTCTCTCTCTCTCTCTCTGTCTAAATGTATCTCTCGCTCTCTCTCTCTGTGTGTGTGTGTTGGTTGGGGACAGGTTATTACTTAATTTTAATGTCACACTCTAAGATTATTATTCTACTAATGTCAATAACATTATAACTTTTACATTGTCACATAATGGATGCTGAACAAAATCATTAACCGGGCCAATAGGTCTGTTATCGTATAGAATCCCCAAAAATTCACATGGACACTTAAGGCACAGTTAAAATGCATGAATGTTATGGCATTAGTATCTAAATAGATGACAATTAAAAAGGCAAAGGCACGGCAAATGACAATTATTTTAAATAAAGACAATTTTTCAAGCAAAATGCTTCACAAAAAGAAGAAAAAGATATATTGTTCAAAATCTGGACTCTTTTTGTTTGTTAAACATTAATGAATAATGTCTTCCTTATGCTGCCTTCAATTGCACATGGGAAGCTCGTACTTCCGAGTCGGACATTCGTTATTATTTTACACAATCAAGTCAGAAACAAAGCAAAATAATTATATTGTGAGCAGTAAACCCAAAATAATTACTTTTGTATTCAAAATTACAAACAATATTAACTTCTATCACGTATTTATAGATGTTATCATGACTAATGTTTTTGTTCAAGCAAACCGTGAAAGTTGAGTGATTAACTTTATAGCATTCACAATAGACTTGCTTTCCGCTTTTTTGTCTATTTTATAGATCAGTGCTTTGACCATGTTTCAAATCAACATGACCCTACCAAACTAGCACCTCGAAAACTTGTGCATTATCCCATTCTGAGTTTCCCACTTGTGAATGTCTTTCATATGCTAGAAATTCATAGTTACAATACTACATTTACATTTATGCATTTGGCAGACGCTTTTATCCAAAGCGACTTACATTGCATTATACTATACATTTTGTATCTGAGTATGTGCAATCCCTGGGATCGAACCCATGACCTTGGCATTGCTAGTGCCATGCTCTAACCACTGAGCTACAGGAAAGCTTACCGAATATGATATGTGTAACTTTGCCGATTTTCAACCCGCTTTGTACTGTTACTATGTCAGTAATATATGTAAATAAACAATGTTTGTGTTACCTGGACTGAGAAATTCACATTTATTTGTCAGCAAAAGTCTGCTGGAGGACACGTTTTACTTTTGACAGCTCCAAGGCTTTCATGAAAACTACAGATTATTCTTCCGCATTTTTGAATCCCCGTCCATGGGCAGTCGGATCGACAGAACAGTTATTGTATGGGTAGATTTATCACTGAAACCTGTATCGTACTTTGTCTACTCTTTAAACAGCATTACGGTCAAAATGAAACAGCTTTCTTATCTGTACGCGACGCCGTTTTGCTTCAGTAGTTTGGGAGGAACTTTTTTCCACTCCGATTGGCATAAGACACTGTTGTTTTGTAGTCATCCAGTTTGAAATGTTGACTACAAACATGGAGGTTTTTCAGATTTTCCATCACAGCGTTCTGTCCTACAATCCTTTGCAGTCTTTAGCCACAAAAACCTACAACGCTCTGGATCCTTCACTGGAAACCAATAATAATTCTTGCGCCCAGGAACATTAGGCTACAAGTTGACATCATTGTGACTAATAGTTTGCTAAGAAGTATTTCCTACTAAAGCAAGGTGGTATTTGACTCTGGTAAGTGTATTGGTTGAAGTGGCCTTGGAATGCAACTAGCACAGTGCATTATTGGTGTTGAAGTTTTCCTACCTATTTGGGAAAAGGGAAGACAACAGCCTTTTTCCTTTGATTTCTCTAGTCAGGTAGAACCAATTTCTTTTTTTTGATTTTTCTTTTCTACTGCATAGGCAGTTGAGAAGCCCATTTTGCCAACGGTGAAGCACCCCTTTAAAGGCCACAATAGTTAATGTGAATAACTGCACCTGTGGTTACTCTGATAGGACAACTGTGTGAACTTGAGGAGAACTGATACGTCCATTAAAAATCATCTTAACACAAAAATGGCTCAAAAAAGGGAAGTTAGTACCACTTGATTTGATATTTTGTTATTTAACGCACATGACATTCAGACATTTTTAAGTTGCGTCTAAATACTTTTTGGTGCAAATCAAGATTTCTTTACTAATGCCACTGAACTCTAAACCCATTTTGACTCGCAAACACCAGCAGTGTGGTAATCTTTACTATGACAGTCTTTAGAAATGACACAGAACAGACACGCTGATTCAGCTCCATTGCTAATGATGCACAAAAACCATTTAGTCTTGATGACTATACATGCATGCACATTTCTTTCTTTCCTCATTTCACATCAGAAGCATCCAATAAAAACCTCTGACTGTAAAACAAGAATTATGACATAGAAGAGATCTGAGACACACAGTAAAGCTATTGCCCCGGGTGATGCTGTAATGTGCTGATACACACCCACCCACAGACATGCTCAAATATACAGCGGTTTACAAATAAACGGTTGCTCTTTCCCACCTCGTAAATATAAACAGACATAGAGATGAAGGAGACAGAGAAATGTTGAGAAATAGACAATTCATTACTTAAAACTGTCGGTAGTCAAGTAGTCTATAATAAAACCACAGAATATATTATGTGATGCTATGAGATAAATCAATAATCAGTTTACTTTATCAGATGAATGCATTTATATGGTCTTTATGGAATAATGTATTTCAGAAAAAATTAAGTAATAATAATGTAATAATCGACAACAATATACAGTAATATACAACTTTCTATGTAACAGCCATTCATTCTCAAGAGAGAAACATAAAAAATGAAAACTTAAGATCTCAAAACAACTTTGAAAATAAGTCTTAATAATAATTTATAACATTTACTAATAAAAAAAAAGAGAGATTCTTCATATAAAATATAAAAACTGTCTGTATCATGTATCAAAAAACACTCTAATTACGTTGATAATTTTCACTTGCCACAAAAATAAAAACATTTTGAGATATAGACAACATGCAACATCAACAGACATGATTTTTTTAAATAAGTGAACTACTTGTGAAGTGATTGACAGCTGAATCCAGAGCTCAAAGCGGCGTAGTTGACAACAACTACGTGCGAGTGATGTTAAAGTACTACCATTTCAGTCGTTTATCGCGGTACATACGTGCTTAATAAACTATTGAAGGGTAAAATGCTATTATTAACCCAAGCTGGCAGTTAAAAGGAGTTTCTGTAGGAATAGCGGTCTCAAATGTTTGTACACACTGTATCCACGCTACTTAATCCTCTTAGGAAATCGTGCTCTCTGATGAATACAACACTGTTTAACACACAGAATGATGTTTAACTCGACTTTACACAAACATTTGCAGAGCATCAGATGAGGAAAAGTCTTGCACTTACTTCGTTTTCTGGATACGGAGGTATTCCAACAAGGCAAAATGCAACTCCATTCATTGGACAGCTTAACTTGTTTGGTAGGGGGATTCGGGGGGTCGCGATTAAGATTATAGTGAAAGAAGTGTGCTATGAGCTATTTATCTTAAACCGTGGCGTTCACCTATCCAGTTTTCTTCCGTCCGCTCGTCTCTTTCCCGTTGTTTGCCCGCAGTGCCCTCCCTTTTCCCTCGCCCGATGCAAATCCGTTCAGTTCTTCCACCGGCCTGTCCCACTACAGCACAACGCGCTGGATGAATCTGCGTGTTGGGTTGTAACGAGTAGCGCGGAGCTCCCTCTGGCGCCAGCGCGCGGACATTACAAAACGCGACGCTTTGCGTTCGCGTTCGGAAACTATGACGTAGCTGGACGCGTGACGGGCGCCAGAGCGCGGTGCGTTCAAGGCCATGAAAACAAAGCCCTCTTTGTGCCCAGATAAAAAGATAGACGGGAACGAAAAGACATAACAGAGAAAGGAAAGGTGAGTAAGTTGGAGTGTGTGTAGAGGGATACAACAGCTAAGACATCTCTGAAGAACAAAAAATGACTAGGGAGTTACAAATAACGACAGTGTGTGGTAAAGTTATGATAACAGCTGATAATACAATAGTGTTAAATGATTAGACCTACATTTCGTTTTAAATATACCATGATGTTCATATTTAAATACATTTCGTATCATGATATTACTTTGATATGACCACTGTACTTTTTTGAATGGTTATTGATGTTTACATAAGGTATTTCAAAGGTGGAAAAACTATGGTACATGCCTAAAAATTCTGTCCAAATATTTCACAACTTTCTATTTAACAGTCAATCCCTCTCAGGAGGGTGACCCCTATCCCTCTCCTCCCCCCTCAAATCAGATATTTGTTTGTCCCACGGTACATGTCTTTGTTAGTGTATATTCTGAATTATGCTGTGTCTTAAAGGGTTAGTTCACCCAAAAATGAATATTCTGTCATTTATTACTCACCCTCATGCCGTTCCACACCCGTAAGACCTTCGTTAATCTTCAGAACACAAATTAAGATATTGTTTATGAAATCCGATGGCTCAGAGAGGCCTCCATAGACAGCAAAGCCATTCAAACTCTCAAGGTCCATAAAGGTACTAAAACCGTATTTAAATCAGTTCATGTGAGTTCAGTGGTTCTATCTTAATATTATAAAGCGACAAGAATACTTTTTTGTGTGCCAAAAAAACAAAATAACGACTTTTCAACAATATCTAGTGATGGACGATTTCAAAACACTGCTTCATGAAGCTTTGGAGCTTTACGAATCGAATCAGTGGATCGGAGCGCCAGAGTCACGTGATTTCAGCAGGTTTAGCCGTTTGATAGGAGATCCGAATCATTAATTCGAAACAAAAGATTCATAAAGCTCAGAAGCTTCATGAAGCAGTGTTTTGAAATCGCCCATCACTAGATATTGTTGAAAAGTCGTTATTTCGTTTTTTTGGCGCACAAAAAAGTATTCTTGTCGCTTTATAATATTAAGATAGAACCACTGAACTCACATGAACTGATTTAAATATGGTTTTAGTACCTTTATGGACCTTGAGAGTTTCAATGGCTTTGCTCTCAATAGAGGCCTCACTGAGCCATTGGATTTCATCAAAAATATCTTAATTTGTGTTCTGAAGATGACCAAAGGTCTTACGGGTGTGGAACGACATGAGGGTGAGTAATAAATGACATTATTTTCATTTTTGGGTGAACTAACCCTTTAATGTTGCTAAATGACTGTTAACTAAAGAGAAATAATGGTAAAAATAATTTTCCCTGAAAGAGTGACACAACATGAGACGTGCTGGGAGGGAAATGGGAGCTGGAGAGGTCAGCGGTTACAGATTGGGAAATATAGCAGATGCAAACTGCAGAATGTTATAATTAAACATATACATACAGGCACTTCAGTCTAGAGCTCTGCAGGTCACGCTGTGGTCATGACAGATCAATCAATGAGATGCAGGCAAACAGATGAGCAAATGTAGTATTGATTTAAAGGTCACTGCTTTAGACCCGTCGTTTTACCACAGAAAAATTCAATGCCGGATTTGGAGTCTTTTTAGAAACAATGAATAAAAATAGCTCACAAAAGCTTTCATGTTTGTGTTTTTCGGTCTTGATTTCCTTGAAGAACTCAATCAGCTGACTTTCTTTGGTATGTTAGTTTGATTTGCGGGAAGACTTGGGTGTGAATTGACTGTCAAGTAAATATACAGTAGGAAGTCGACTCAAGCTGGCTCATTGTTATTGGCCGACCGGAGGCACATTGACAAAGCTGCCTGGAGACATGGCAAACAGTGACCTCACTTCTTTACTCATTTAGATCAAGTTAAGAAACTCCGCAGTGGAGTATGTTAGGTCACAGCAGGACAAAGACAAGAAAAACCACCTTCCTTTTGTACAGTTTCTTGCTGATTAAATCGAACTGAAGGTTCGGGAGCTCTGGAAAGCTGTAGACCATCAGCCAGCACCTTAAGTTTCTCGTCCTTAGGGCACTGAGAAACACACTGCTGGTGCTGCAGAAAACACAGAGAACGTGGCACTCGGCCCTACCACTGACTCTTCACCGCTTCAGCCCATGTGGCTGTCATTAGAGATGCAGAAAGAAACTGAGAGAGACTTTTGCAATACTCTAAGCTTGTTTTGTGTGTTTCTTCAACACATAAATCAAACAAAGCAGGAGATGTTTCACTGATTTTGTGTGCAGGCAAGTTTTGAGGGCAGTAATGGTCCTAATAAAGCCAAAAGTATAATGATGTATGATCATATAGTTCACCCAAATTAAAATTCTATCATTATCTGTTTTGGGGGTAATACATTACAAGTAACTTCAGTTATGTAATTAGATTACTTTTTTCAAGTAACTAATAAATTACTTTTGTTACTTACACAACAAAATATCTGTTACTTTTTCAAATCAGTAACACAAGTTACTTTGTTTTACCATGTATTGACTGACAGCTTTCCTGTCCCCATGTTGAGAGAAATCGTGAGTAAGTGCCGAGTTATGCATGAACATGATGGTTATTGTAGTTCTAGACTAAATGTGAGCATTTACTCCTTTGACCTGCACAAAAACCGATTCAGTATTCCTAAAATTGAATAAAAACGTGAAAAAAAGTGAAATGCAATCTCAGAAACCTGCAATAATTAAATTTATTAAATTAAACAAATATACTTTATGTATTTAATCTCACTTTATTAAAGGATTAGTTCACTTTTAAATAAACTTTTCCTGATAATTTACTCACCCCCATGTCATCCAACATGTCCATGTCTTTCTTTCTTCAGTCAGAAAGAAATTTAAGTTTTTGATGAAAACATTCCAGGATTTTTTTTCATATAGTAGACTTGAATGGGCACCAAACAGTTGATGGTCAAAATTAGTTTCACTGCAGCTTCAAATTGTTCTACACGGTCCCAGATGAGAAATAAGGGTCTTACCTAGTGAAACCATTGCTCATTTTCTGAAAAAATTGAACATTATATAAGTTTTAGCCATAAATGCTCATCTTTAACTAGCTCTCTTCTTCTTCTCCTCTATTTGATTTCCAACAGTATAGACACTGCTAAGTGTATTACTGCCCTCCACAGGTCAAAGTTTGAACTAATTGTTATATACTAGCATATTGCATATAAAAATTTGTTCAAACTTTGGCCTGTGGAGGGCAGTATTATGCTTAGCAGTGTCTACACTGCTGGAATTCTAATAGAGGAGAAGAAGATGAGAGCTAGTTCAAGATGAGCATTTATGGATAAAACTTAAATTGAAAATTATATTTTTCAGAAAATGAGCGATGGTTTCACTAGATAAGACCCTTATTTCTCATCTAGGATCGTGTAGAACAATTTGAAGCTGCAGTGAAACTAATTTTGACCTTCAACTGTTTGGGCTCCATTCAAGTCTACTATATGGAGAATAATCCTGGAATGTTTTCATCAAAAACTTTAATTTATTTTCGACTGAAGAAAGAAAGAAATGGACATCTTGGATGACATGGGGGTGAGTAAATTATCAGGAAAAGTTTATTTAAAAGTGAACTAATCCTTTAATGTCTTTGTTGGTGACGTTCAATGATCCAGTTCAGCCATACTAACAAGCAAAAATGGCTTTAGATAAACATCACATTTGTTTTATTTATTTATTTATTTTAAATATCGTTGAAGTAAGAGTGTTGAACCTTATTCTCCTGTGATCCAGAATGACAGCAAAGCTAAAAGGTTTGTTTGAGCTGCGCCCTTTACTGTACAGGCGTGAATTTGTATTTCCTTAAGCCTGAGGCTTATTCATTTCACTTTTGATGTGAAAGGGCCTTAACCTTTGCTAAAAATATAACCTTTTTGTTGTTATAAAAACCCCCCTCCCCAAAAAAACAGCCCAGCCCAGATGAGAAAAAGTAACACAAATGTAACGTAACTCATTACTTTCCATAAAAAGTAACTAAGTAACACAATTAGTTACTTTTTTAGGGAGTAACACAGTATTGAAATGCATTACTTTTAAAAGTAACTTTCTCCAACACTGGTCATTATTTACTTCGGCAGAGATGAAAATGCTATTGTATGGATTTAGAAAATTGGGCATATATGCCACCAGAGTCAAATAGACTACCTTTATAATATTTTTTTTGCTGTTTTTCTCTCATTTTTGGAGCTTGTCATTGTATAGCAAGAGCATTTTAGTTTTTAAAAATATGAGTGCATGTTTGAGTAAATAAGTGAGTAAATAATGGCAGAATTATCATTTTTTTTACTTAAAGGGTTAGTTCACCCAAAAATGAAAATTCTGACATAATTTACTCACCTTTTTGTTGTTCTAAACCTGTATGGGTTTATTTCTTCTGTTGAACACAAAAGGAGATATTTTGAAGAATGCTGGTAACCAAACTGTTGAATACTATGAAAAATACTATGGAAGTCAATGGCTACTGTCAACTATCTGGTTACCAACATACTCTTTAAAATATCTTCTTTAGTGTTCAACAGATGAAACTCATACAGGTTTGGAACAACATGAGGGGGAGTAAATGATGACAGAATGTTAATTTTTGGTCTTTAATATAAGCTATACACCGAAAAAGGTTTGGGTCAGTATGATTTTTTAATTTGATCTATTTACAATTTTAAAAAACTTACCGACCCCAAACGTTTGATCGGTATAGTGTATAAAAGGCAATGCATCTGTGTGTGTTGCACTGATGAATTTGTTCCTAACTTTAATGTGTATGTGTCTGTGGCTGTGCTTGTTTAACTCCGAATACCCTCCAGCGCTCATTATCCTCTCTTACCACCAAACCAGATCAAATTATCCCAATAAGCCCTGCAAGCCACAAGATAAGAGGATACGGAGCGATTGGGAGACTGTAGCTCTGCACCAAAACACAGCCACATGTAGGCTATTTCTCTCATTATTTCCATCCATTTTTTTTTTCTGGCATCCTTTTGTCCTCTTTGGGGCTCAAAATGTTCATAAGACTGTAAGAATGAAAAACTGTTCTTATTATTTACTTTTTTCTTAAAGTTATTTTTTTGCATTGTACCAAAACATTTGTTAAATCAAGCATATATGTAGCTCCACTGTTGCTCAGAATCCTTCCCATGTGCTTCTCTCATCATCATCATCATCATCCATGCAGCGCTCGTAATAAAGCCCAGCAGCTAGCTTGTAAAAAATCATTTAGTACAATGTGTTTTTATGTAATGAGCTAATGTTATACTATAAATTCAAGCTGTGTGGGTCTTTCCCTTTCTTTTAAGGAGATGTGCAGTAAGGTTCCAATAGTGAATCTGCTTCAGCTTTGTATTTTTCTAATTTAATACTTCTTTTATCAGCATAACAATTTGAGTTACATGAATTTCTGAACATTTCAGTATTTGCTTTAATGACAGCAGCACTCGAGCTGCATGAACTCCACAGGTGTGTCAAACCTGATGATCATGTTCTCCAGCATGATTTGAGATGACCCAAAGAGCATCTTAAGCTTCAATGGAAGAACATCCGACTATTTGTTCAGTCACATGATCATCAGTGTCACAGATTTAAAGGGTTAGTTCACCCAAAAATAAAAATTCTGTTATTAATTACTCACCCTCATGTCGTTCCACACCCGTAAGACCTTCATTCATCTTCAGAACACAAATTAAGATCTTTTTCATAAAATCCTCCATTGCAAGCAAGACAGTTAACACTCTCAATGCCCAGAAAGCTACTAAAGATGTATTTTAAACAGTTCGTGTGACTACAGTGGTTCAACCTTTATGTTATGAAGCGATGAGAATACTTTTTGTGCTCTAAAAAACAAAATAGCAACTTTATTCAACAATATCTAGTGATGGGCGATTTCAAAACACTGCTTCATGAAGCTTCGAAGCTTTACGAATCTTTTGTTTTGAATCAGTGGTTCGAAACGCGTATCAAACTCCCAAAGTCATGTGATTTCAGTAAACCAGGCTTCGTTACGTCATAAGTGTTTTGAAATTTCAACGGTTCACCACTGGGAGGCGTGACTTTGGCAGTTTGATACATGCTCTGAACCACTGATTCAAAACAAAAGATTCGTAAATCTTATTTTGTTTTTTTGGTGCACAAAAAGTATCCTCGTTGCTTCATAACATTAAGGTTGAACCACTGTAGTCACATGAACTGTTTTAAATACGTCTTTAGTACCTTTCTGGGCATTGAGAGTGTTAATTATCTTGCCGTCTATGCAGGCCTCACTGAGCCATCAGATTTTATCAAAAATATCTTAATTTGTGTTCTGAAGATTAATGAAGGTCTTACGGGTGTGGAACGACATGAGGGTGAGTAATTAATAACAGAATTTTCCTTTTTGGGTGAACTAACCCTTTATTTAGTGACCATTCTTATTCATTTTACTTAATAATGTTTCTTTGTTTATACTTTTCAAAAATAATTCCAAAGCTTTTTGTTTATTCCTCAGATTTTAAAATTATCAATTAAATCCAAGTTGGACTCAGATGGTTGATCCCCACTGTATGTCTCTGGGCCAGAAGGAGGAAGGGGTCACAGGGTTCATGACCCCATGTTTTCTGTGGCTCCTACAACCTGTCGTAAATCTATGTTGTTCAATCTCTTCAGTCATGAAGAGAGGCCATGCAGTGTTGTGCTTTGTTGTGGAAGACTGTTAAATTTGTTCTGTTTTACAAATCACCAGACTTCAGAATGAAAGAAACATCATTCTAAATCAGTAAAAATTACTTACTCAACTCTGACTTAGAATAAAAACATAATTATACAACTGTTGACTACTTGCTATAAATATTTAATGATTTTCAAGGCCCTTAGAAAGCAGTGTATATACAGTATGTATATATAGATATGCAGCAGAAACATCTGTGATACTCATATTATCCCTGGAGGAAAGAATAGAGTACTAAAAGGTAAAAATAACTGGAGTGAGAGGAAATGCTCTTAATGGAACTGTATTGTGTTACATGAACCACCATTTTCTCTATTTATGAGCTGTTATGAGGATACTGAGGCTGTTTTTGGTCACTGAGACCATCTCATGGTGCTTGTAAAGCGCTAACGTCCTGTTTCCTCATAATTAATGCGGCATAGCATGCATACCACTATTTCCTTTCTCCTTTACATCACTTCCTCCTGGCTAAAGGTGAGGACCCTTCTGTCTGACCTCTACATGTTCAAAAATGTTCACACATGCACAGACATATGAATACATACTGCAGTGTTTTTGAAAATTTCATGTACTTTCACCACAGAAAAAAATTGTTTCTAAATCAGTGTTAAAGTTCATAGTAAATTCAAAGGGCTCCTTTGAGACAGCTTTAACATTTACAAAGAAAGGTCTCTGCGTAATATCCCGTTTGATCCGACCGCCAATCAGAACGGCCCTAGGCATTGCTTTAAAACGAGCTGACTCTGTTAAACACATTACGATCTGGAAAGAGCATAATCTGTAAAACATATCTCTGAAGTACACCAGTTTCTTCAAAGCCAGACAGTCCATGCTCCATTTAAGAGCAATATTTTTGCCTCATAACCTCCCTTATAATTTACTACAACTACAAAAACAACGTTTGCATTATAAATCCATCCATAATGTTAGTTCGCTAATATGAGGCCGTTTTGTGCTGCCATGTGGAAACATGTAAAGATTAAGCAGGAAAACATCTGCCTCGGTGAGCACAAACCCTCAGCCATCTGCCCACTAACTGCAGAGTGGATGAATTTCCCTCCAAATATAATCCATAATCCATATAATCTAACCCATTATGATACCAAACCCTAAAATATCACAATATGGCCACAAGATGGATGAAATAAATGAGTAGAGTAAAAGAGGTGATGGATGTGAAAGGGTGGAGAAGACAGAGCTAGAATGCACAAGATGAAGAAAACAAGAAAGAGACAGAGAAGAACGATTGCAAGACGGCCTCCCAAGCTCTCTCGCTCTCGCCCATTTATGTAATTCAGGGCTTGTGGACAGTGATGAAGTAACGGTCATTAGCTCCAGCTGTAGCATCAATAACTACTCACGCATCAGCAGAGAAAACAGGCCCATCCAGACAACACGAGCTCTTTTGTCCTGTTTTAGTATTGCGGTGAGCCTCCTGAAGAATGATGGCCTAAAGGTTGTCCCTCTATGGACACTGCAAGAGCTTATTGGTTACTTTGAATGGAAACTCATTTTATTAAGTGTCTTCTATGCGGAGTATAAAATGCACAGTTGCTCTCTGACTGCTGATCTACAATGATTTACTGCTGATATTGCTGGAGTGTCTGCAGTTTTCTGTGATCTTTTCAATACACTGCAGTACAGCATCTCAGAGTGTCTGTGGACATTTGTAATCATTCCCTATAGACACATTAAAAATGGCTCTTAGACAGTTTGGTGAAAATTAATATCATGTAAGCCAAAACAGGGGGAGAAAAAAAGTATCTTGATGGAGATATTTTTGTTTGTAAAAAAAGGTTGCATATGCAACCCATTTTACTTCCATAATGTGACAGGTTTCCTTTTTTTCCATTATTTTCCATTAATTTAGTCAAACTCCAAGAGTGCTCATAAAAGCACTAAGACTATTCACTGTTTGTATCACTTCGCTTGACTGTGTTTGTGCATAGGGATCTTTCAGTAACTTTTCTGCAGGTATGTAACATGATGGTAGGACTTGGTTTTATCCATTAGGAATTTATTTGATTATGACAAGTGTGCGTTGACCAGAGTAGCTAGCCGAGCATGGTCTCTTTAGAAAGGATGGAGGGATTGAGCTGAAATGGGAAAATAAGAGGCCTTCACTTCAGTTGTTTCAGATGTGGAGAAAAGTTATTTTGTTCCACACATCAATAAATACTAAATCAAATGGATCTGATTGAAATCCAATATGTTATAACTAGTCTCACTTGTTACAGGAACATTACATCATCATGGAAGGATGGAGCACAGGAAGGATCTTTATGGAGCAACCTGAAAATCAGCATCACAATGATGAATCGGTGTTTGTGGGGTTCAAACTCACACCTGCCTGGATCTTTTAAGTCGGCATGAAACGTAAGTTACAATAGTCTTTTCTTTCCTATTGTGACATATGAGTGAAACAGCTTCTCAAACAAGAAAAAATGTAGGTCGGGACTCAATTTTGTCCACTGGGGAATATTGTATCGTTGGATGGTTGTGGTTTGCTATTGCTGTGATGTCATGTGAGAGACAGGTTGTGCCACCCTCACGCCAGTAAACACGTCATCAGAGAAGAGATCAGTGTTGCCAATTTAGGGATTTTGTCACTAGATTTAGTGACTTCCCTGCCCCTTTTGAGACTTTTTTCAAAAGTTTAGGGACATATCTAGCAACTTCTTGAACAAACCTTATCTAGATTCTTATTTTGCCCACTGATCTCTATTCATATTTATATAGATCAATGAATTTGCCATTATGATGTCATCTAGTGATATTTAGCTACCAGTTTTAACTACTTTAAATTGAAAGCAGTTGGCAACACTGGAAGAGATGTCAGTACAAGTGGGAGAGGAAGTTAATTTGATTAAAGATTATGAGGAAACATGAATTTAAATAATAATAATAATTAGGGCTGCACGATATATCGCATGCGATTGTCACGCGCATTTCGTCAGTAAAGCCGGTTCCCTGATTACCGCTAAATCGGCATCACCTGCTTTCAAATGGAGCGGCATATAATAGACAGAACCGTAGATCACTGACAAGCCACGCAATATCGCGTTCATATCGCAGATGAATCGCCTTCGATAATGAACGCGATATTGCGTGGCTTGTCAGTGATCTACGGCTCTGTCTATTATATGCCGCTCCATCTGAAAGCAGGTGATGCCGATTTAGCGGTAATCAGGGAACCGGCTTTACTGACGAAATGCGCGTGACAATCGCATGCGATTAATCGTGCAGCCCTAATAATAATTTATTATGCCATTAGATTGCAGCATGGAGTCACTCAGTCGCAAAGACTTTTATATTGAAACTTGTGAACACGGAACAAGACGCAAATGACAAATGCTTTGACTAGCGCTGTCAGTGTCAGCAAGGCACGGGAAAATCCATTATATGTTAAAAGGACAAGATCGCAGCGGACATTCATACAGATTTTTTATCATGAACAGGACTGACCTGAAGGAAAATGCTAAATCTTGAATGCATGTAATAAACTCGGTCACTCTATTGAGAACAAACATATGTTTACGTTGCTAAGAGTAGTTGCTAAGACACTCAGTGGTGCAGCGATACATGTAATGCGTCAGCTGTATGTTTTCGGGAATTTTACAATGGCTTCGAACGCGGCTCAACCAATCAGAATCAAGGGGCGGAACTATCTGTTTTATAATTGTCACTTTGGATTTCATCGTGACTTTAACCACTACACCCCGATCCCCCCGAGCACAATGACATCATGTGCCAACTGTCTCTTTCTGCATTACAGTTGCAGCGTTTTTTTGTTTCGTGGGCCTGTTTCATACACGCTATAATAAGATAACATATAGCTTTTGACGATGTTAAAAGGAGAAGGAGCTGCAAACAGATTCAAAGGAAATACCAGGACGAACGCAGTTTGCTCTTGTGCTCACAGAGTCAGCTACTGTTACTATCCTATAGTCATTCCATACCCCTGATCAATGAGACGACCTTCACACACACTCACTCTCACACACACACAGACACACACACTCACTTTCTGGACTTTATCATAGGGAAAACGTCAAGTATTTGAAGTGTTTAGCTGTTACCTTTCAGCCACTCAGTAGCCTTAAACGCCCCAGCACCAATTAGAGCAAAGATGTGTGTAACAGACTTTTTTGAAGTATTGATCTACTGCTGCACTCAGTCCATGGTGGTCTGTTGTTTGGCTAGCTAGTCATTTGCCTGCTGGCATTTTTCCATGACAACACATTTACACAAATTTGGAGGTTGGATCAGGTCCCTGTCCAGCACTGGCCTGTCTCTGCTCATAACAGCCTCTTACTGTTTCTCTCATAACACTGAGCCTCTGCCATCATTATACGAGTGGCCATCCAGATACTTCTGAATGTCAAACACAGTAAAATCAATGGGGAAATAAGAATCTGAGATATTACACTAAACATCTGCACCACACATACAATATTAGCATTTAAATCAAACTAAGGGGCATGTTACAAACAAATATACATGTCATCAAACACATAAATCACTTTCTCACACTCAAAGACCTCAAAATGCTGATGACTGATTCATTCACTTCACTGATACCTAGCTAATATTAGGTGTTCATTTTAAGTATAGTCTTAAAAAAAACATGCTATATTCCACTGATGCTATTTTTCATGTGTTCATGTCCTCATAATTCTATTCACACACTCATTTACTCATACAGTGTAATATTTCTAGTGTTTCTTACACAACCGTCCTGTCCAGTGACATCACTACTATTGCATGGGGATGACATCACCTGGTTGACGTTAGCCCCGTGCAAGATGTGACTGAGGACGTGCAGTCTTCCCCTCTGAATGTGTACATGAATAATTCATCACAGGAGAGCGGGAAAACAGCATGCGACTCATTTAAAGAGAAGGAAAGATTGTTTAGGAAATATTTAGCTAAATGCCATTCAAACATAGCCCAATTACAAACAAAAAATACAATGTCATGGTGTCTCTCTTTCACACACTGCTGTCCCAAAGGAGCTAGACTATTGAGAGCATGACATAATGTTCAGGCAGCAAATTTAGTCCAGGGAATTAGCATCCTTGTTTCCCTTTAGTGTCACTGCATGGCAAGCAACAGCTGCAAAGAAATGCAACCACTTATACACATTTTATTTATCAAATAAGTAAGTATTTATGAACAAATAATAACAACAATATATAATATATTGTTGTTTTACATATATCATAATATATACAGTACTGTGCAGAAGTCTTAGGCAAGTCAGTATTTTCACCCCCCAAAAAAGGTTTTAAGTCAGTTATTTATATCTTTTGCTGTAGTGTGTCAATTGGAAATATCCATTCACATTTCCAAACATTCATTTTGCCATTAATTGTAATAATCCAGTGAGATTTTTGAATACACAATAAGACTGATAACAGCTGGTGCTCCACATGGAGATCTGATCTCACCATCATCAAATCCGTCTGGGATTACATGAAGAAACAGATGAAACTGAGACTAAATCCAGAAGAACTGTGGCCGTGTCTCCAAGAGATTTTAAGAAACCTTCCTGCAAAGCTACCTGAAAAATGATGCACAAGGGTACCTGGACAAGAGCTGTTTTAAATGCAAAGGGTGGTCACACAAAATATTGTTTTGATGTAGTTAATATAAGTTAATTGATAAATAAAATCTATTTATAACAGTATTTTTTAAAAACATCCTCACTTTACAGCATTTTTACACAAGTGCCTAAACTCTTCACAGTACTGTATCTTTGCAGGCAGGTTTCTTAAAATCTCTTGGAGACACGGCCACAGTTCTCCTGGATTTAGTTTGTCTCAGCTTCATCTGTTTCTTCATGTAATCACAGACGGATTCGATGATGGTGAGATCAGATCTCCATGTGGAGCACCGGCTGTTATCAGTCTTATTGTGTATTCAAAAATCTCACTGGATTATTACAATTAATGGCAAAATGAATGTTTGGAAATGTGAACGGATATTTCCTATTGACACACTACAGCAAAAGATATAAATAACTGGCTTAAAACCTTTTT
>RJVU01026577.1:3601863-3612072 GCA_003731715.1 Anabarilius grahami
TAGCCTTTTTTGTAATTTCCTTGTGGGGTTTAATCATGTTAGACTAAAGTAAAAGATCTGGCCCCTAAACTTCAGCACAATTGTAACCCTTATTGCTTACCTAAATTTGAAGTTATGCAGTATGATTTACTTGTCTGGACTGGTATCTGTGTGTTAGCAGTTAAGGTGTGTTGCTTTCCTGCAAAGCAGAGTATAAGGTTCCTCATATCTGATTTTAAGCAGTAATACAGCAAATAAAATACACTGTTCAAATTAAATAGTGATTCTTACACCAACCCCCTTTAAATGTGACATGCTGTAGGATTTACTCTGCATGACATCAACACCACAAAGACAAAATGATGACCAAAAAAAAGCAAGCCACACGGTAGTGTTAATGCTGCTAGAGATTGATGCGAGCATCCTGCTGTGCCGTTTGCTTTTGCCCGAGGCATCACTGGCATGAAACGGGAAACATGTTTTTTCTGCGTAATTGTACTGCTTACCTGCTCCATGCTTCAGCAATCCCTCTTCCGCCTCCTGTTCCCACTCATGGCACAGTATTCTGGCTTCCCAAAGCAATATTCCCACAGTAGCTTCCCTAATTAAAGAATCCTTACAAAAATCCACAGACGTCCTTACATAGCCGGGAGGCTCCCTGAAGATGAGCCTCTGAGATACATTCCCTCTCCGACAGCCTGTTGTCCAGTCAAATGCTCCGGAGTGTTCCTATTATCTGTGTCACTTTCTCTCTCTCGCTGTCTCTGTCTGGTTATGCTGTGATTATTTGCTTCAGGCTCTGTGCTAAAGCAAAGACACAGGGTCAGTGCTGCGTCTGTGATTTACTCCGGTACGGCGAAGGATAAGGGACTTCCTCTCACTCATTTGTTTGTTTCACACTCTTCACCTTGCCTTCATGCTTCCAACACAACCCTCCCTCTTTCTCCCCCCACTTCCCTCCTCTCCTTCCCTTCCCCCACTCGTATAGATTCTGAGGGAAAGGAAGGGGGGTTGGTCATAGTGGTACCATGTGACTCCCAGCTCTGAGCCGTGGGACCCAATCAACTGAAGCTTCTTCTGTTTCTACGGTGGGACCCCCTGATGCCCAGCCCGGCTCATGCCTGAGATGAAGCTTCTGTCACCATTGGCAACCACAGAGCACAGCAGCCATAATGTGACTGTGACAGACAGAGTCTTCATGTGAGACTCTGCAGCAACATGCTGTGCTGAGAACATGCAGCTACATGCAGTTTGCGTATAAGAGAAATAGTGTGGCCTTAGCGCACCAGGGTTCGGATGGCAGCGTTCACAGATGTTCAAATGAACCGCACTAACAGAGCAATCGCACCAGGGTTCGTTTTAATCAAACCAAACATGACAAGTGTGAACGCACCCTTAGATATCCTAAGTACAACCAGAAGTCCAGAGTTTTTTTTATCTTAAAGAGCGTGATGGATTGTACGGCGATAGAAGATCTGGAAAACCTGTAAATATCAGAGGGATATTTGGTAAAATAAAAAATCTTTTTACAACTTGTGTGTTTCAGAGGTTGAAGCATCGCTGCTGATGTCAGGTCAGCCTTGTGAAAAATCATTTTTTACTTCTTCAACATAAAATGATTGATTGTGACTGCTACTGCATTTTATAATTAAAGGGGTCCTTGTGTCGCCATTATGTTGTGTTAGGCTGCGTTTACACTTGGCATTAACCTGCGACCTGTATCTGGATGTTGTCCACATACGCATTGAAAAGACAAGTGTAAACGTGTTTGTGATCGGAATGTTATCCGATCAACGTGTCCTGGTTTGGAGGTAGTCGAGGACGCATTGTGGTCGGATCTCAGTGTAATGTAAACGCGATCCAGCCATCGTATCTACATTCAGAGGGTGACGTCATTTAAATCCCCGCCCTCTCCTTGTGGCCGTCAGAAAATAATGGACAGATGCAGTTTTGACAAGAAATTAAACTTCTTTGAACTTTACAATAAACGTCTATATTTAAAACAGTTTATTCAGACTTACATGATACCTTGTGTGTAATTTTTCATTTTAATTGTGCAACATTATCTAAATGAGGCGATCGCATATGTTTTTATTGTTTCAGTTTATTTCCAATATTGCATGCTTAACTTAAAGGGTAAGTTCACCCAAAAATGAAAATTCTGTCATACTCACCCTCATGCCGTTCCACACCCGTTAGACCTTCGTTCATCTTCAGAACACAAATTAAGATATTTTAGTTGAAATCCGATGGCTCAGTGAGGCCTCCATAGGGAGCAATGGACACTTCCTCTCTCAAGATCCATAAAGGTACTATAAACATATTTAAATCGGTTCATGTGAGTAAAGTGGTTCAATATTAATATTATAAAGCGACGAGAATATTTTTGGAGCGCCAAAAAAAACTAAATAACGACTTATTTAGTGATGTCCGATTTCAAAACAATGCTTCATGAAGCATCGGTGCACAAATCAGTGTGTCGAATCTACTGTTCGGAGCGCCAAAGTCACGTGATTTCAGCCGTTGGCAGTTTGACACGCGATCTGAATCATGATTCGACACACTGATTAATTTATGCTCCGATGCTTCATGAAGCAGTGTTTTGAAATCGGCCATCACTAAATAAGTCGTTATTTTGTTTTTTTGGCGCTCCAAAAATATTCTTGTCACTTTATAATATTAATATTGAACCACTGTACTCACATTAACCGATGTAAATATGTTTTTAGTACCTTTATGGATCTTGAGAGAGGAAGTGTCCATTGCTCCCTATGGAGGCCTCACGGAGCCATCGGATTTCAACTAAAATATCTTAATTTGTGTTCTGAAGATTAACGAAGGTTTTACGGGTGTGGAACAGCATGAGGGTGAGTAATAAATGACAGAATTTTCATTTTTGGGTGAACTAACCCTTTAATAACTTTAAACCTGGATGATGTCACTTGTTTAACATGATCAACCCAATTATTTTTCAACTCTGGAAGTATTTTTTCTTTAAAAAAAATTAATTTGATCAAAGACTGGAGATTGCACTGCACTACTGTAAAGTATTACAGTGAGTGAAAGCAAAGGACATTGCTTAATTTGTATCGTCTTTACTCTTATCTGGTGTCGTATAGCCTACCCTTGTTTAGTTCTAATTAATGCTCTTTAAAGTGATGTGCGTTCTTTTATTTCTTTAATACAAAGTGTTCGGATTCTGCCGTTACATATTACACAAACAATACAAATGCTTGTGCGCTCCTTTCAATCATGAAATGCGTTGAAATATTTTTTTTTCACCATACAAGATTAATGTTGGGAAACTTAAATTGGTAGATTAAGTTCTCTATTTGTGATCGATTTTATACTTGGAATAAATCACAAAAAGTCTGTGCTGTGTGCACTGCATTGATAGAAGCTAAAGTGAAAGTTGTTTTACGCTATGAAGCCATTTGAAGCGTCTGCCTTTCAAACGCCCCTAATTTAAATATTGTGCGGGAAACAGAAATCCGATCAGATCCAGAAACAGAAGCCACTTAATGAGAACAAATATAAACGCACCGTGTCCTAATTGGCTAATGATCTGGGGCCGTATTCACAAAACATCTTAAGGCTAAAAGTAGCTCCTAACTTGCCGATTTAGGAGAAACTCTTAAAAATAATGGCCGTGTCAGTCCTAATTTTAGGAGTCCTAAATTTTTGTTCTAAGAGTATTTCACAAAGCATTTTAGCGCTAAAACTAGCTCCTAAGTCTGTGAAACGTTAGGAGTAGTCAAGAGGACTCCTAAGTCACTAAGACCAAATCACAAACAGTCCTAATCCACCCAAAGACATTGAACACCATTGAGACAATAGCGATAGAGCCTTAGGTGCTGAACCTTTTCTTCATAAATGCAATACATTTTGATTGATAGATTTTAATCTACGATGAGACGCCAAAAAAACAAACAAAAAAATTGTCTGATTACCTGTGCCAGTGGTTTTCATGAGTTCACACTTACAAATGATTGAATAGAGTAAAAAAATATATATATAATAATAAAACGCTTGAATTCTGCATTCCCTTGAGATGAAAACATCCAAGAGGTGGACAATTAACTGTATATACTAGTTTAATTAGTGACACTTAGCTTACATTTTAAAACCTTTATGGCAACAATATGACTCCTCCCCCATCAGCCAATCACTGTGTGTTTACTCCATAGCAACAAGGTCAACCCCGCCCTTACTCTTAGCTTAAGACTTCAGTCTATTCCTTAGTAAAAGTTTGTCTCAGCAGCTTTGTGAATAGGTTTTAAGAGAAAACTCTTAGCTAAGAACTTTTACTGCTATTTAGGAGAACTCTTAGTGGTAAGATAAAATGTTTTGTGAATACGGCCCCTGATCTCCTTGATCGGATCACGGTGATTGCATATTAATGCCAAGTGTAAACACAGCCTTAGTTTTATCACCAGGGAGTTTTTAGTTTGCTTACATTTGCTCCTCATTATTAGTTCAAACAGTGCCCTCCACAATTATTGGCACACTTAGTAATTATGAGCAAAGGCGGCTGTGAAAATAAATCTGCATTGTTTATCATTTTGATCTTTCTTTCAAAAAATGCACAAAATTATAACCTTTCATTGAAGGAAAAGAATTGAAAGTGGGGGGAAATCACATTATGAAATAAATGTTTTTCTCCAAAACACGTTGGTCACAATTATTGGCACCCTTTTATTCAAAACTTTTTGCAACCTCCTTTTGCCAAGATAACAGCTCTGAGTCTTCACCTATATTGCCTGATGAGTTTGGAGAACACCTGACAAGAGATCAGAGACCATTCCTTCATGCAGAATCTCTCCAGATCCTTCAGATTCCCAGCTCCATGCTGGTGCTTTTGCTCTTTAGTTCACTCCACTAATTTTCTTTAGGGTCCATGTCAGGGGACTGGGATGGCCATGGCAGAAGCTTCATTTTGTGACACATTTTTGTGGTGGTTTTGATGTTTGTTTTGGATCATTGTCCTGATGGAAGATCCAACCACGGCCCATTATTGGATTTCTAGCAGAAGTTCAGGTTTTGATTTTTTTATTTGTTGGTATTTGCTAGAATCCAAAATACCATGTATCTGAACAAGATGTCCAGGACCTCCAGCAGAAAAATAGGCCCACAACATTAAAGATCCAGCAGTATATTTAACTGTGGGCATGGGGTACTTTTTATCCATGTGTGCACCTGTTTCTTTCATCTGACCATAGAAGCCGGTTCCGTTTGAAGTTCCAGTCTTGTCTGACAACTGAGTATGCTGGAGATTGTTTCTGGATGAGAGCAGAGGATTTTTCTTGAAACCCTCCCGAACAACTTGTGGGGATGTAGGTTCTGTTTGATAATTTTTTTTAGGCTTTCTGAGACTCAAGACTCAACTAATCTCTGCAATTCTCCAGCTGTGATCCTTGGAGAATCTTTGGCCACTCAAACTCTCCTCCTCACCGCGCATTAGGACGATTTAGACACACGTCCTCTTCCAGGCAGATTTGTAACATTAGTGAGGTCTGATCGCGCTCTGACAACAACAGTGATGTCTCATAGAGCGCGATCAGACCTCACTAAGCGAATGCTGAATGCAGTTGGACATAGTGGTGTATTAGAGGTAAAAAATGATTTAAATACTGTTCGGTTTCTCGCACAAACCAATCGTTTCGTGTCCTAGGACATCAATGCGTCGTCACGAGCCGCAGGGTTTAATTTGGATTTGTCTAAGCAAGATTTTTCGACTCTTATTGTTCGAGTTCCCAGACGGCAACGGTTGGAGTCAAAAATCATAATTTGTGTTCTACTGAAGAAACAAACTCACCTACATCTTGGATGCGATGGGGGTAAGCAGATAAACATCAAATTTTCATTTTTGGGTGAACTATCCCTTTAATGCAGCAAACCATATTATTTTATAATTGTATAAAATAATCCAGAAAAAAGCAAAAACACGGCAGAGATGCCAAATTCAGCGGCTGGAATTATCTGATGTAACATGACGGCTCACAGACAGCAGCGCGATCTACCTGTCACTCAAGTGACCACGCCCTGAATTATGCAGAACTTTAGGGTTTAATATAATTTAAACGGATGAGTTATAAAAAAATTCACCCCCTCACAGTTGTCATGAAGTGCAAAAGCTGTATAGACCAAAACCACAATTTGTACCAACTTGTAAACATGTTTATTTCTGCTGTAAAGTTAGCCACTTTAACATGGGACTCAATGAGATTCTGCTCTCTTTTGGAGCCTGTCCCTAGCGGCCAGTCGATGAATTGCAGTTTAATCCACTTCCGTATTGGCCTCAGGCGAAAAGGAGGGTCGCCGCTTGGCCTGTACCGGGTGTGCCTCATACGTCCTGAAAAGTGAAGCTGCGGGCTCTTTGATCGCCCCCTGGTGGCTGGATGCAGTACAAGTCATAAACCCCGCACTCTCAATGCAAACGAATGGCACTTGTCAAAATAAAAAAAAAATAATTACACTTACAATAACATTTTCCTAAAGATGGTTTTGGTCATTTAAGGTAGTTGTTATCACGCTGATATATATTCAATAGTTCGTTTTTGTGATCAGTTTGATTTTAGCTAGCAATTTGATGCTATAGAAACGGGGCGTGACGTCATGATTACAGTTGATTGACAGCTTTTCTGAGGACTGTCGGAGCTTCGAGGGGAGATTGAAGATAAATAAATAACTATTCTTTTTCGATTTCTGTGTTATTTCTCACTGACAAAATGAGTTGTTCAGCAGTAAACTGTACTAACCGACCTACAGGATCTGATTTCGGTCACGTTAAATGTGGGCTTTATAAGCCAATTAATAAATGTTAACCAAGATAACACGCCTAACGTTAGCCATGACGGGGAAAAGCAGGTGATCGTTATCTGGCAGTTACTAATTATTTTTATGGGTAAAAAAAATTATAATTATCAGGACAAAACTAATCCTACTCTAGTTCTGGGCGGAAGTTTGATACCGCGACTCCGCCTCCGGGCTCCACTGACGATTCTTTCTGCACATGCCCAGGTTTCAAAACTGACGTTTTTGCGTAACATGTCAACCCCCATCATCGTCTGTTTTAACTTCAGTTCATTACAATGGAAGGAAGCGGCGTCGCGTCGTCCATCTTTTTTTACAGTCTATGGCCTGTACACACCGGGACGAGTATCGCGCGCGATTATCGCCGACGTTTAACGCCTCGTGACTAAAAGGGCGCCAATGTGACGCTGCATTCACACGGGGCGCCGGCGTTAACGCTTGACGGAGGGCGTGTCTGAAGCTTGTGTTGACGCGACCGTTATAGTGATTACAGCCAATCGCATTACTTTCCGATGTTGCACGAACGCAGTTGGCTGCGACTGCTCTAGGGTATTTGCATAGGGCGATCTGATTGGATGACGCCTGCGTTGGCGCTTGAAAAGTTGAGAAATCTTCAGGCTTGTCCGACTTGATGCAGCACTGCACAGACCGATCGGCGGCTGACTTGAAGCAGTGCATGCCGGTGATGTTGTCCGACTTGAGACAGCGCTGATGTCATGTGACTGTGCCGTATGGCTTTAAAGTACCGCGAGAGCGATTCGAGAGCAGCCCCCTGAGTCAGCCAGCGCAGTTTCTAAAGAGGAGCTGCACGAGCTCTGATGACGACACAGCTGTTTCACGATTGGCCGGATTCACCGCATGACAGCAGCGATCACGTGTGTTTCGTGTTTATTGTCACGCCTTCAGTTCAGTAATGCTCAAAAATCTGTATTTTTATAACAGTTAAAGCTCTTTTCATGTAGTCGCGATGTTATATTGTGTCATGTTTATCAAAATAAAACGGATAAAAGACAAAGACCCCACTACATTGTTATTTAAATAACATATGCTTATGTTGAATTTATTCTTGTAAAAACAGACGCTGTAAGCAGTACATAAAGTTTAGAATGAAAATGTCTCTGAAACATCAGTGTATTAGTCAAATATTGCATTTATTTCACTTCAGCTGTGATAAAGTATACAAACGCAGCGCGAGCGTCACTACGAGAAGCAGAAAGTGTCCGACTTCACGTCTCCGTTTTCAGCTCCTCCCTGACTGCACACGGATACTCTCGCCGATCGGTTACATCCGGCCGCAGCCGATGTCGAACACACCTTTCAACTTCTGCCGCTTGCAACGCGAGTGAAGCGACGCGACGGAACCCACAGTTCGGCAACGCATGACGTCACCCATTGAAAGTGAACGAGAAGCGTTAACGCCGACGCCCCGTGTGAATGCAGCGTGAGTGTGCACACCGACGCGAAAAACGCAAGGCGTAAACGCGTCATTTTTTAAAAAACGCCTCGGGTTCGTTTTTTTTGGTTTGACGCGCCGCGTTAAAAACTGGCAGACCAATGAGAGTGGCGCTTTTGTTCACGTGCCTGGAGATGCTGAAGTTACAGTAAAACACGACTTGGTGGCGCTCAAGCACAAAACGGTCTTGCCTAGCACACATTGATACCAAGACGATGAAGAGGAAGTAAGTAGACGAGGAAGACCCTTACAAACTATCCCTGCGTCTCAAACAGCTCCCTAGCTTCCTAGGTCGTGTATCAGTATACCGTGTAAAT
This sequence comes from Anabarilius grahami, assembly GCA_003731715.1. Lineage (NCBI taxonomy): Eukaryota > Metazoa > Chordata > Actinopteri > Cypriniformes > Xenocyprididae > Anabarilius > Anabarilius grahami. Next base: position 3,610,426 of record RJVU01026577.1, read on the forward strand.
GAATGTGGCCGACTCCCTGATCAGTGCCCTGACTAGTGAACTAGGGAGAGCTGATTGAGACGCACGCTATGGGTGCTCTGCCACTTCTTGGCCACACCAATAGATGTGTATTATTTCTGTATTTTTACTGTTTGTTTGTTTGATTGTTTCTTTTTCCATTCAAGAAATATGATAATGTCTATTTCATAAATATGTTTGTTTGCACTACCGTTTCTGACTACCATCTCTCATATGTCATATATATGCCATTTAATATCTGCATTTTTATCTTATTTAACTTTAGTAATATCATAAATATGTGTATTTGCACTACCGTTAAGCACAAGCGCCACATACTGTCAGGGAGTGAATTTGCACGTTCACTCTGCGCATCGCCACTGAAAATCTCTTGGGTATGAACACAAAAAACGTCTCGATAAACGCGTGCGATATTCGTCCCGGTGTGTACAGGCCTTGAGTCTCTCCATCAGTGTCCGACTCCGGTTTGAACAATGTAAGGCTGAACACCGTTATTGACAATCGTCATTTTGTCTGCGTGAGATTGTCCAGCTTTGTTGTTGTTGAGCAACCGAAGCTCGAGCTGTTAAAGCTCCACCCTCTTCTGCAAAGCAGTTGAGAGCAGCAGCTCATTTGTGTTTAAAGGGACACAAACAAAAATAGTGTGTTTTTGCTCACACCCAAAGGGGCAAATTTGACAAGCTATAATAAATGATCTGTGGGGTATTTTGAGCTGAAACTTCACAGACACATTCTGGGGACACCAGAGACTTATGTTACATCTTGTGAAAAGGGGCATTATAGGTCCCATTTAAACAATATCACATGAGCAATAGTGATGTTCTATCCTAATATTCTGAATAATATAAACAAGAGACTCCAGGTAGCCACACATAAATATTCCGACCAACAGCATGACTTTGACTGTGATTGATTTAACAGTTCAATAAACATAAAGTTATTAATACTGAGTTACTAACTTATATTTTAGACACACTATTGGCAGTTACTTACAGTTACTTTCTGTATTTTTGCCCCATCAATAAGTGAAACATTTCTAATAGTTGAGTGGGTTATTGAATCGTTCCATGAAACTTCCATGCTAGGTCGCTGAGAAAATTAGGAAAACATCCAAGCAGGTCAGCTGTAACACTGATAAATTTTATACCCTGATTAACTGTATATATCAGTTCAGTATCTATTTTGAGATGTTATGCTCTTAATAATAATAAATCAGTGCATTCATCTCAGGACTGCATATTTTTATTACAATTTATTTCACTTAAATGTAGGCCTAATATCTAATTAAAAATAGATTTTGTAAAAAGTGAATAAGTGAAAAGCACTGCTTATCTTCAAACAATGTGTTTCAAACGTGGAGAAATGTGGAAAATGGGTATTATACACTACCGTTTAAAAGTTGCTGTATATGTAGATTTTTGACATTAACTTACTGGTATACAAACAGATAAAAGCATATCATGAAAAATTATTTGTTTCGGTTAGTACACTAAAAAGCAAAAACTTTATTTGTCGTACCCTATGCCAGACTTCTATTGTTTGTATAAATTATAATCATTGGAATACTAATATAAAACCTTTTAGCATTATTAGATTTTTTTAAAACTAATTATTTTACTTAAGAATACA
>RJVU01026577.1:3612114-3623826 GCA_003731715.1 Anabarilius grahami
AGTTTTTGTCAGATATAATGGAGCCAAACTATAGTTACAATGCACTCAGACAAACACATACACACAGACTCACTCTCTCACACACAGACAAAGTCACTTGTACAGACAGGAAAGGTTTGGAAGGCACAGGCCTGCTTGGTTAATCAGGAAAAAGACATCCTTGGTCATTTCCGTCTTCCTACATGGAGAAAATCCATGATTCACCTCACCACAACAGGAACTGAGCCAAGTCTGGCAGGCATTATCTGTCACACTTCCCCTCTGCCTTACTCATCTGTTGTCACTCCTTCTGTCATCTTGCTTTTCTCTCAGATGTTCTACAAATTCTCTCTTTCTCTCGCCTGTTTTCTCTGTCTGTCCCCAGACGGCTGCAGGAGGGACCCTTACAAAAATTAGCCATGGTTTTACTATGGTAAAACTGTAGTAATCATGACTGTAGTAGCCATAGTTTTGATACCATGGTTCTAATATTGTAGTAGTACTTGAGTAAAACTGTAAAGTATGTAAACTCTAAAGTATTTTCTTAGATAAGTACACATTCTGTAAAATAGTGCAACCGGTTTTACTACAACAATCATGGTTAAACCATGGTTATTGTAGTAAAATCATGGTTGGTTTTGTAGTTACAATGTTTTTACTGCATGCAATGCGGGTTTATTTAGAGGATGCACTAAAGTTCACATCACTTTTATCATTAAAAAAGCTACATATAGTACAAGAGGAATGAAGTAATTCCCCTTTTCTGTGAAAGCGGCAGTACAATATGTCACTTTTAAAGTGGTTGCTATCATAAATTTTGTGTGTAGATCTTATTTAGGTCACTCACATGCTGATGCTCTCTTATTGTTTGCCCATACATGCTTATGCTCTTGCCTCTTACAACTCTAGATGCAGTTTAAATGTTTGTCCTCTAGATGGAAGTAGAGTGACTTATAGATGGATAGATAGAGCTGACAAAAAAGCCTCAAATTTAATCAACTTATTCTTATGTAACTTCCTTCTCGCTATTGAAGGCAAGATTAAACCAAGATTTCTTCCTCATTCTGCCTAAACGTTTCTAGGACTTTTTTAATGAGAGTTGTTGTTGTTGTTAGAAGTGTTCAAGTTACTTTCATTTTACTTGTATTTTCAAGTTACTTTAGAGCAATATGTGTTTTGAAAATTTCTGTGCAAAGGATTATAAAATATCTGAATATATTCACAGATTGTCAGTGTAGTTGTTATGTCACTGTCCCTATAATAAACAAGTGCCATTTCACATAAAGTCAAGTGGAGTTGTGACTACATAAAGATTTTTCTATAGGTTAAAAATCTTTAACCCAACACAAAGTACTTTTGATGTATTTTGTGTACACAAATTTGTGTGTGGGTGTTTGTGAGTGTCTGTGTGTGTGTTTGTGAGTGTGTGTGTGTTCTTGTTTATATTACATTGTGGGGACCAAATGTCCCCACGATGTAATATAAACCTGAGTTCAACCACATTGTGGGGACACAGATTGTGTCCCCACAATATAAATGGATTATTAAACAAACTAAATGATGTTTTTGTGAGAAAGTAAAGGTATGCACAGTTTCCTGTGATGGTTAGGTTTAGGGATGGGGTAGTGTAGGGGGATAGAATGTACAGTTTGTACGGTATAAAATGCATTACGCCTATGGAAAGTCCCCACAATCAACCTAAACTGTGTGTGTGTGTGTGTTTGTGTGTGTGTGTTTGTGTGTTTGGGTGGGGGGGTTGTAGTCATTAACTTACCAACCAATATCAACAAGTCTTGTTTCCAGACTTAAAACATTTACCTGAAAATACATATTATTCTACTTAGATTTTATATTTTTATATACAGTGGGTACGGAAAGTATTCAGACCCCCTTACATTTTTCAATTTTTCAATAGTCTTTATCTATATTGCAGCCATTTGCTAAAATCATTTAAGTTCATTTTTTTTCCTCATTAATGTACACATAGCACCCCATATTGACAGAAAAACACAGAATTGTTGACATTTTTGCAGATTTATTAAAAAAGAAAAACTGAAATATCACATGGTCGTAAGTATTCAGACTCTTTGCTGTGACACTCATATATTTAACTCAGGTGCTGTCCATTTCTTCTGATCATCCTTGAGATGGTTCTACACCTTCATTTGAGTCCAGCTGTGTTTAATTATACTGACTGGACTTGATTAGGAAAGCCACACACCTGTCTATATAAGGTCTATATGACCTTACAGCTCACAGTGCATGTCAGAGCAAATGAGAATCATGAGGTCAAAGGAACTGCCTGAAGAGTTCAGAGACAGAATTCTGGCAAGGCACAGATCTGGCCAAGGTTACAAAAAATTTCTGCTGCACTTAAGGTTCCTAAGAGCACAGTGGCCTCCGTAATCCTTAAATGGAAGACGTTTGGGACGACCAGAACCCTTCCTAGAGCTGGCCGTCCAGCCGAACTGAGCTATCGGGGGAGAAGAGCCTTGGTGAGAGAGGTAAAGAAGAACCCAAAGATCACTGTGGCTGAGCTCCAGAGATGCAGTCGGGAGATGGGAGAAAGTTGTAGAAAGTCAACCATCACTGCAGCCCTCCACCAGTCGGGGCTTTATGGCAGAGTGGCCCGACGGAAGCCTCTCCTCAGTGCAAGACACATGAAAGCCCGCATGGAGTTTGCTAAAAAACACCTGAAGGACTCCAAGATGGTGAGAAATAAGATTCTCTGGTCTGATGAGACCAAGATAGAACTTTTTGGCCTTAATTCTAAGCGGTATGTGTGGAGAAAACCAGGCACTGCTCATCACCTGTCCAATACAGTCCCAACAGTGAAGCATGGTGGTGGCAGCATCATGCTGTGGGGGTGTTTTTCAGCTGCAGGGACAGGACCACTGGTTGCAATCGAGGGAAAGATGAATGTGGCCAAGTACAGGGATATCCTGGTCGAAAACATTCTCCAGAGTGCTCAGGACCTCAGACTGGGCCGAAGGTTTACCTTCCAACAAGACAATGACCCTAAGCACACAGCTAAAATAACGAAGGAGTGGCTTCACAACAACTCCGTGACTGTTCTTGAATGGCCCAGCCAGAGCCCTGACTTAAACCCAATTGAGCATCTCTGGAGAGACCTAAAAATGGCTGTCCACCAACGTTTACCATCCAACCTGACAGAACTGGAGAGGATCTGCAAGGAGGAATGGCAGAGGATCCCCAAATCCAGGTGTGAAAAACTTGTTGCATCTTTCCCAAAAAGACTCATGGCTGTATTAGATCAAAAGGGTGCTTCTACTAAATACTGAGCAAAGGGTCTGAATACTTAGGACCATGTGATATTTCAGTTTTTCTTTTTTAATAAATCTGCAAATTTGTCAACAATTCTGTGTTTTTCTGTCAATATGGGGTGCTGTGTGTACATTAATGAGAAAAAAAAATGAACTTAAATGATTTTAGCAAATGGCTGCAATATAACAAAGAGTGAAAAATGTAAGGGGGTCTGAATACTTTCCGTACCCACTGTATATTATACATTGTCTAATTTAATTGTCTGATTTGTTTATTTTATTTACATGATCATTTTTAACACACATTCACATATTCAAACATTCAGCTCCAATGTTTTTTAATGTGACATCAAAGCAACTGTTTTCAACTAAATTTTAATGACGTCATTCCATGGAAACTGCCCTGTCATGGCATTTTTATTTATCTCAAAAAGTTTTGTTTCTTTAGTTGGTGTTTATATAATTTAAGAACATGTGTTTGACAGGACAAACAGGTTTAGTGTTGAAAATGTGTGGGCATTCAATTGTATATCAAAACAAAAGGTTTACAATTTTATGAAATAAACCCACTTTAACACACTGAGGTTTGCAATCAAGAAGTGGATTTCCACAACTGTTCTAAAGAGGTACTGAGAGAGAGAGAGAGAGAGAGAGAGAGAGAGAAAGATCAACTTTCTTGTTGTGTTTTGTGATCTACAGTAATGTTGTCAGCTCTGTTTTCTGAAACATGAAGTCAAGATTTTTTCTTCAGATATAATTTCGTGATACGTCAAACTCAATGGCCAAGACATGGTTCGCCTAAAAAAATGATAATACTGTTATCATTTACTCACCTTCATATTTCTCTAAAACTCCAGAGGTGTACAGTACAGATGTACAGATACTATTTCAAAAATTTTAATCAATTAAATGTTTCAAGTACCTAGCCAAAAAGTATCCACAATTAATTGTATAAAAGTATTTAAAAGTAAAAAGTGAACTTTAAAAAAAAAAAAAAATTACTTTTGAAAAGAGAAGACAGTAGAGATTTTCTAATTCTTGCATTTTTTATGCAAATACTTTGTGAAGAAACCTGTAAAATATCACTGTTTTGTCATTATTCTGTCTATAGGACTCTAGGACACAACAGATGTCAAAAATGCAATATCCTGAAACATGTTACTTGAATATTTTCAAAACAAATAAATAAATAAATTGCAGCAGATCATTTTACAGTAGTTTTAGATTTGAATACAGAGATTTCTAGAATTATAATCAAATAGCAGCTTCTAACAATAAAAACATTTTAATTTGAACTTTAAATCTATGAATAACCTTTTATCATTTCAAATGGAGAAGAATAAAGATACCTTTGCTATTTGGCTTATTGTGTTTCTAGAAGCTTTGTTGTAGTAAAAGGAGTAATAGAAGATGATCTTTTGGACTTTTTTAAAAACAATTTCTAGGAAGGGCTGTGAGGATGTTGTTTTGTTGAAATGATAACATAAATATTTAACATTCTTCAGACAAAAATGAGGATGTGGGAACCCAGTAGTAGACCCATCATGATTCATTTGTCTTCCCTTTTCCACCCTGCTGTCCTCTTCCTCTCTTCATACACCATCTTATTTCTCTTTCATCAATACTTCATCTTCTTCTTCTCAGTCTTTTTCCATGGTCCTCATTGTTTCTTTGTGTTACTTTGTTTTTCTTAAGGTTTTCACAAACCTGTCATTATAGTAAACCAATTTTACAGGTATTTCCTGTGTTGTGTGCATGACTAACACAGCAGATATCTAAACAAACAAACCCGGGAAACCTGAAAATGGTGGTTGGTGGTGTTTTTGGTGGTTCAACTACTATGAGCAAAAGCTCTTTTTTTTTAAAAGTCACATAAAGCCACATCTTCAACAGTTAATACTGAATGACTCGTGTCACAAAGATACACATAATGGGCCTCATTCATAAAACACAAGCAGAACAAATTTTTGTGTAAACTGTTTGTAAAGTCATTCATGAATTTTTGGATTCATGAAAATGTTCATATTTTCAAAATGTTAGTTGGTACGAAAGAAATTTACACCTGCTCCCTGCACATGAAAATGGTGCATAAAACATTTGAACTGATGACATTGCATTTTGATGCACTATGTAGCCTACCATAATACTATTTCACAAGGTCATTTGCCCTGTTAATATTGCTGGTTTCTGCATTTTTATATTCCATAATATTCTTCAAAATGAGCAACCTTTCGCTGCGCCGTTTTCAGAAGAGCACCAGGCAGTTTATCAGCTGGATAAAACGCTTTGGTGGACACACGTTGATTGAATATTTATTATTAGGCATATTGCCTATTACACTCTTTTGCATTTATGCAAAAGAGACGGGAGAAGGGAGTCAGAGAGTTTTCACAGCGTTCCTGGACACGTAATTTGCGTAGTTGTAATATGCATGTGACGTCACCATCGGCCATTATGACTGCGGTTACGCCCACTGAGTGGCAAAAGACAGAGTGGCAGCAGTGGTTTTCAGTGTGAATGCTGCAAAAAACACATTCAAAACGGGAAAGAGCTTTGTAATTGACTGTACAAATAGCTTTGAGAGATAATCTGAGGTATATTTTTACAGACTGCTGAAAGCTACAGAAAAGAGAAGCAAATGGATCACTGCAATTCACAGAAGCAACTGAACTCCAGGCGGTGAAACATGGATTTGCAGTTATCATTTTGTCAAAATGTTGGATTTTGGGGTAAGATCATATTGTGTATATTGTATTGTTATACAGTAGTCAACATTTGAAGTGGATCAAAACCTATCAAAGTTGTCCTAAAACCATATTCTTAGGACAACTTAGTTCTTAGTACAACTTTTTTGATCCACTTCAAATGTTGACTACTATATATTATGTTGACAACTCATCAATTAAATATTTACCATCTTATATTCTGCATAATTGGGTGCTTTTAAATAAACACTGACAAAAACTATACAAGTGTCACGGTTCGCAGGTCTGTGGATTCCTGTTCTGTTGTTGTGGTGTGTGTGTGTGTATGTGTGTGGGTGTGTATGTCTTGACTGTCACGTGTGGTTGCTGGGCAACCCACGAGCACTGATTAGCGATCAGCTGCAGCTGTTGCTTGTCAGCACTGCTATTTAATGTTTCTGTGTTTGTTTGTTCATTGTCGGATTGTTCTGTTGGCTCACGCTGTGTTCCTTTCAGTTCTGCCTTTCGTCTCCTGGGTTCCAGCCTCTGTTCAGAGTGGATGTTTATCTCGTCTGGTGTTCTGCGTTGGATTGCATTTGGAGATCAGCCCATTGTAGTCCCTGTGCTGCCAAAGAACCAGCTGTACCACAGTCCTCCGACCACTCATGTTGTTCATTTTCTCTTGTGCATTTCCTTAATAAAGGAGTTTGTCACTTGCAATTGAATCTCGAGTTATCAATCCTGACAACAAGTTTTAGGGCTAGACAATATGATGATAAATATAACATTGATGAGGTTTACAATTTTATGAAATAAACCCACTTTAACACACTGAGGTTTGCAATCAAGAAGTGGATTTCCAAAACTGTTCTAAAGTTGCTATAATTAGACCATTTAAAGAAGAATGAAGACCAGCTTCTTAGATACAGTAATTAATCTTGTTCTTTTGTGCTCAATTTAATTGCATGATCAGATGAACTTACTTTACTAAGCTGCCTATTTTTCTTTTCTTAAAGTTATTTGTTAAAGGAACACTCCACTTTTTTTGAAAATAGGCAAAATTTAGCTGCTAAATTTAGCTGATCTGCAGGTATGGCGGTACCACTTTTAGCATAGCTTAGCATAGTTCATTGAATCTGATTAGACCAATAGCATATCGCTCAAAAATGACCAAAGAGTTTTGATATTTTTCCTATTTAAAACTTGACTCTTCTGTAGTTACATCGTGTACTAAGACCGATGGAAAATGAAAAGTTGTGATTTTCTAGGCCGATATGGCTAGGAACTATACTCTCATTCCGGCGTAATAATCAAGGAACTTTGCTGCCGTACCATGGGTGCAGCAGGAACAATGATATTACGCAGCCTCTCTCACAAATGATAGTATGCAGTGTCTTTTACAAATGCCTCCATGGTTGCAAGGCACGCTCCCTGTGCAAGCATGTCACAGGCGCTGCGTAATATCTTTGCACCAGCTGCACCTATTTAAAATGAGCCTATTTTCAAAAAAAAAGTGGAGTGTTCCTTTAAGATCATATTGCTGTTGTCTTACACCCGCTACTTTACTTACACCCCGTCCTTCGGATGAGACGTTAAACCGAGGTCCTGACTCTCTGTGGTCCTTAAAAATCCCAGATTTCCCCATTGGCCTCTGTCCATCATGGCCTCCTAATCATCCCCATACACTGATTGGCTTCATCACTCTGTCTCCTCTCCACCAGTAAGCTGGTGTGTGGTGGGCGTTCTGGTGCAATATGGCTGCCGTTGCATGATCCAGGTGGATGCTCCACATTGGTGGTGGTTGAGGAGATTCCCCCTACTATATGTAAAGCGCTTTGAGTACCCAGAAAAGCGCTATATAAATGTAACAAATTATTATTAATTATTATTATTATTACTTTATACACACCCATTGTTTATTCCTCAAGTCATTCTTTTTGACAAATAAGATTTCTTGGAATCTTTTAGGAATCCTGTACAGGGGTTATTTTGGTCATAGCTTTTTCTATTTAAGATTTTAGCACAACTTTATTGCCCAATTAGAAACTAGGGACCAGAACTATTTGTTTTATAATGGTGCTTTTAGAATTACTTGTTTCTTTTTTATTAGAATTACAGTATATTTACAGCATAGTTATCATTTTAGTTTAATTTTCAGTCAAACTGCTGTTGTGCATTGTGTAAACCCATCCTCAAAAAATATCTGTACGAACCTTGAAATTACTGCACATAAGGAAATGTCACTTCCTGTTTGTTGCTGCCGCGCTGTTTGAGTTAGAGCTCTGTCGAGTTGATTCCTAATTGCTTGTTTTTTTTCTCTTAAAATCAAATTTATAACCTATCATTCTCTCTTTTACGGCGGGGGAACACATTCCCGACATTATTTTATATAAAAAACACTCGGATTGGCTTGATATCGCTAGTTTTATCGGACTTCCTGAACATTTGCTACTAGCTTTAGCCCGTTAGCAATAGCGGCGTGGTCACATTAGCATTTGTACTCTTCTCACTCACAATATTATTGTTCGTCTATACTAATGGCTAGTGTATCGGATGTGTCTCTACCTTTGAATGCAGGTGAGGACACGTTCGAGCTACATGCGGTGCAGTTCAAGCGAGAGGCCGTGGAGAAGCAGATTCGAGATCTGCTGGTGACGCAGGCCGCGCTACGGGAGCGGCAAACAGCGTTGGAAACATCCACCAATGCTCACCAATCCTCTGTAAGTTTGCAGCGCGATATTAACACTCCTGCTTCCTCTACGCCGTGTGTTTCTCTGCACAGGGCCCGAGCACCCAGAACGCGTTCATCCCAGCCCTCGTTCACTCCGGCGCCATCACACCAGGGACCTTGGGTTCTTTAGCAGCGGAAGGCGTGAGCCAGGCCTCGAACCAGGACCTCTCTTCCTCCGCCGCCCCAAGTCTTCGAGGTCTCGACGAGGAATCGCTTCTCCCCTCTTCGCGAGGCGGAATGCGACGCCCTGGTCATCGGAGACTCCATCGTCCACCACGTTCACGCTACCACAACCAAATGTAAGGTGCGCAGTCACTGTTTTCCTGGTGCTCGTGTTCTCGATGTCGCTGCACAGGTACCCACGATCCTCTACGGTGCTGAGACCATCGGAGCTGTTGTTCTGCACACGGAGGTAAACGACACCAGGCTGCGGCAGACGGAGGTGCTGAAGCAGGACTTCAGGAGCCTGATCGAGATGGTACGAGCCACATCGCCCGCGACGAGGATCATCGTATCCGGACCGCTTCCGACGTACCGACGTGGACATGAAAGGTTCAGTAGATTATTTGCTTTAAATTAATGGTTAATGTCTTGTTGTAATGAACAGAAGCTGCTCTTTATAAATAATTGGAATCTTTTCTGGGAACGACCTAGGCTCTTCCATGCTGATGGCCTGCACCCCAGCAGAATTGGAGCTTATCTTCTGTCGGAGAACATCTCCAAGACGCTACGCACCGTATGACTAGTAAGTCAAACCTCAAATCACAGTCTGTGTTCTGCCCACTTAACTGATAGAAATGTGAGTGTAGTACAGTCTATAGAAACTGTGTCTATTCCCTGAATAGTGAGGTTTAACAATAAAAATAAAGGATCTAGAAAAAATATGATCGTGATCAAACCAGAAATTTGCTAAATTACTGAACAAAAACAATTTGTAAAGCTAGGGCTACTAAACATTAGATCGCTGACACCTAAGGCGGTTATTGTAAATTAAATGATCACAGATAATAGTCTTGATGTAATTTGTCTTACTGAAACATGACTTAAACCAAATGATTATTTCGTCTTAAAGGATTAGTCCACTTTTAAATAAACTTTTCCTGATAATTTACTCACCCCCATGTCATCCAAGATGTCCATGTCTTTCTTTCTTCAGTCGAAAAGAAATTAAAGTTTTTGATGAAAACATTCCAGGATTTTTTTTCATATAGTAGACTTGAATGGGCACCAAACAGTTGAAGGTCAAAATTAGTTTCACTGCAGCTTCAAATTGTTCAACATGATCCCAGATGAGAAATAAGGGTCTTATCTCGTGAAACCATAGCTCATTTTCTGAAAAAAATTGAAAATTATATAAGTTTTAACCATAAATGCTCATCTTGAACTAGCTCTCTTCTTCTTCTTTATTAGAATTCCGGCAGTGTAGACACTGCTAAGTGTATTACTGCCCTCCACAGGTCAAAGTTTGAACTAATTGTTATATATTAGCATATTGCATATAAAAATTAGTTCAAAACTTTGATTAGCATTTATGGTTAAAACTTATATAATTTTCAATTTTTTCAGAAAATGAGCGATGGTTTCACTAGATAAGACCCTTATTTCTCATCTGGGATCGTGTAGAACAATTTGAAGCTGCAGTGAAACTAATTTCAGAATCAGAATCGAAAGAGCTTTATTGCCAGGTATGTTGTTTACACATACTAGGAATTTGTTTTAGTGACAGAAGCTCCACAGTGCAACAGAGTAACAGCGACAAGACAAGACACATAATAAAAAGAATAAAATAATAATATACAAATTTACAAGATAGACAAAGTGCAAAAAAAGCAAAAAACAATATATAATATAGACAATTTGTATGTACAGTTATGTGTGCAAATTTGAAATATAAATAAGTGTTTTAAGTAAATTATGTGTAATAGTGTTGTGTGTTCCGTGTTTGTCAAGTGTTCACGAGATGGATTGCCTGAGGGAAGAAACTGTTCCTGTGTCTGGTCGTTCTGGTGCTCAGGGCTCTGTAGTTCAAAGAGGGAGTGTGATGGATGTGAGGGGTCCAGAGTGATCTTCTTTGCCCTTTTTCTCACTCTGTTTAAGAACAGTTCTTGGAGAGTGGGGAGGGTTGTGCCAATGATTCGCTCAGCAGACCGGACTACCCTCTGTAGTCTTCTGAGGTCAGATTTGGTAGCTGAGCTGAACCAGACGGTAATTGAAGTGCAGAGGATGGATTCAATGATGGCAGAGTAGAACTGTTTCAGCAGCTCCTGTGGCAGGTTGAACTTCCTCAGCTGGCGAAGGAAGTACAACCTTTGCAGGGCCTTTTTCACAATGGACTCGATGTGGTTGTCCCACTTCAGGTCCTGTGAGATGGTGGTGCCCAGGAACCTGAATGACTCCACTGCAGTCACAGTGCTGTTCATGATGATGAGTGGGGGGAGAGCAGGGGGGTTTCTCCTGAAGTCCACGATCATCTCCACTGTCTTGAGCGTGTTGAGCTCCAGGTAGTTAAGACTGCACCAGACAGCCAGCTGATCAACCTCCAGTCTGTAAGCAGACTCGTCACCGTCCCGGATGAGGCCGATGACTGTGGTGTCATCCACAAACTTCAGGAGCTTGACAGAGGGGTCTTTAGAGGTGCAGTCATTGGTGTACAGGGAGAAGAGAGTCTGTCCAGATGCTGGAGAACATAATGCAGTCCCATATTGACTGCATCATCCACAGACCTGTTTGCTCGGTAAGCAAACTGCAGGGGGTCCAGTAAGGGTCCAGTGATGTCCTTCAGATAAGCCAGAACCAGTCTTTCAAGTGACTTCATGGCCACAGATGTTAGAGCCACAGGTCTGTAGTCATTAAGTCCAGTAATTTTGGGTTTCTTTGGGACGGGGATGATGGTGGAGCGTTTGAAGCATGAGGGGACTTCGCACAGCTCCAGTGATCTGTGTGAAGATGGGGGCCAGCTGGTCAGCGCAGGTTTTCAGACAGGCTGGTGAAACGCTGTCTGGGCCTGGTGCCTTTCTTCTCTTGTTCTTTCTGA
>RJVU01026577.1:3629662-3658662 GCA_003731715.1 Anabarilius grahami
GTCAGCTTGTGGTGGGATGTAAACAGCAGTAGCAATGATCGATGAAAACTCCCGGGGAAGATAGAATGGGCGGCAAATAATGGTTAAATGTTCCAGATGAGGCGAGCAGGAGCGCGACAAAGTGGAGATATTCATGGGGTCACACCATTTCTCGTTAATCATGAAACATACTCCGCCTCCTCGGCTTTTACCGGCCTCGGCTGTTCTATCCATCCGTAAAACAGAGAAGTTTACCGACGGTGTTACAGCAGCGTCCGGGACCGAGGGCGTGAGCCATGTTTCAGACAAACAAAGGATGTTACAGTCCCTTATGTCCCGTTGGAAACTTATCCTGGCTCTAAGATCGTCCATCTTATTCTCCAGAGACTGGACATTGGCGAGCAGAATGCTCGGTAGAGGAGGACTGTGAGCTCTTTTCCTCAGTCTGTTGCGAATCCCAGCGCGTTTCCCGCGGTGTTTCTTGGTCCGTCGCCACGGGTGGTTATCCAGGTGGCCATTGTTCATCTCGGCGTTCCGGAGAATCTCAGATGACCACGATGGGTTGAGGGATAAAGTGTCCTGAAACAGGTTAGTGAAGCGGTGTCCAATGTCCAAAAGTGTTCTTTTGTCGTAAGTGATCAGTGCAGAGGTTATGTGTGTAAAAAGAGAAAGCAAGAGTAGGTAAAAAAGTAAATAAAAACACAATCTAAGCGGAGCGACCTGGACGGCGACCGGACTCAGCGGCGCCATCTTGACTTGCCTTGACTTGAAATGATACTGGTATTCAGGGACAGGCATTACGGTGGTTTAGGTCGTACCTATCAGACCGTCACAATTTTGTTTATTTAAATGGGGAAAAATCTAAGGTAACGATATTAAATTATGGAGTGCCACAAGGATCAGTGTTAGGCTCTCTGCTATTTTCAATATACATGCTGCCACTCTGCAATATTATAAGAAAACATGGAACTAGTTTCCACTGCTATGTCGATGATACTCAGTTAAATATTTCAACACAACTAGATGAAATCTCTAAATTATCCAATCTGACAGAGTGTGTTAAAGAAGTAAAACATTGGATGACTAGTAATTTTCTTCTATTAAATTCAGATAAGACTGAAGTATTACTTATTGGGCCAAAAACCTGTACACAGAATCTCTCAGACTACAATCTGCATTTAGAAGGATGTACTGTTACTCCATCCTCGACAGTTAAAGACCTGGGTGTTATACTAAGATACGGAATATGTTATCTGTTTCTGATGCAGAAAAGTTAGTTCATGCATTCATGACGTCTAGACTAGATTACTGTAGTACATCAGCTTTAGAGTACATCAGCTTCAGTTTGGATCCAGCCTCTTAAGAAGACCTCAGATGACCAACACCTATGAAGAGACGGCGCCAATTCCTGCGAGGACTTTAGAAGACGCAACATCTGGATCAACATGCACATTCCCAAATTTCTACATATCCCAATTATTGTTAATATATAATTCATTTTTCCAGGAGCTCATTGCTTCTACCTTCAATTAAATTGCTAACAGTGATTGTAAATTAATTGCCTAAATTATTACATTATTTGCTAACTGCATTCTCTAAATTGTAATGTTGACATGCATTCTCTGTAAAGCTGCTTTGAAACTATATGTATTGTGAAAAGCGCTATACAAATAAATGAGAATTGAATTGAATTAATTTAGTTATATTAAACAACAAGCTGCATTCCTGCATGTACAGTTTTGTAAGAGAGTCAGTGCTAGAGAAAGCAATTCCACATAAGAGACTCAAATATTATTCTAGGTAGCTCAGTCATTCATTACAGTAGTTGTATTCTTTGTGGTGGTATTTGTTTTGTTTTTTGTGGTTTTTACTTATATAGACATTTCTCTCATTGCTTTTTAAGAATGTTGTATGCTTTTATTTTGAAGTTCTTGTCTTGTTCTTTTCATGTCTGGTTGTTGGGTGTGTATTGTTTTGCCATTTGATTCAGTGTGCTCTACAGCCCACATGTTTGTATATCTGATCATTTTGTCTTTGACTGTAGTTCCAGGTTCATGTTATGTTTTTAAATCATATCATGTATATTTTAGTTCCTTGTTTAATATCCATTTAATTTATTACTTTCAACTATAGTTTGCAATTGGGTTTACTACTGTATCATCACGCTGCATTGTGTTTGACACCACTGTATAGTCCACAAACTGTTATTTCACAGTATTAAAAAAATTATCAATAGCTAGAAAAAGTGGTCATTGCAGGTCAAAATGGGACAGTCAATCAATTATACATTTTTGCATTGTAGCAGACAACATGCCATTTTATGAAAATGTTCAAGTATTCGACTTTGTACTATTACTATGACTACAATAACATATCACTCATTTAAAGATTTCTTTATTTATCATCAAATGTTAAGTTACCCACATCTATGAAACTTCAAGTTAAGATTTTTCATCAGAATAGAAAATAGAAAAATGTGGTGTAAAATTGTGGAAATAAGGTGCTGTCACAAATCATGATTGTGACGAGCAGGGTGGGCGAGAGCCATGAGGGACCTAAACGAGGCCGGTGTTAATGAGCGTCAACTGCGCGTTGCATCGGTCTCGTATCTCTCTTGGAGGAGCTCCGGAAGCATAAATGGGGAGCAACAGTGTTCTTCCAATTTTTACATAATGCACAATTTAATACCGCCCCAGACCTACGTAGTTCATCTTAAAGGGTTAGCTCACCCAGAAATGAACATTCTGTCATTAATTACTCACCCTCATGTTGTTCCAAACCCGTAAGACCTTCGTTCATCTTCGGAACACAAATTAAGGTATTTTTGATGAAATCCGAGAGGTATTATGACTCGTCGATAGACCGCAATATAACCACCACTTTCAAGGCCCAGAAAGGTACTAAAGACATTGTTAAAACAATCCATGTGACTGCAGTGGTTTAACCTTAATTTTGTGAAACGAAATTGAGTCGATTGAGCCTGTTGAGTCATATACCTCTCGGATTTCATAAAAAATATCTTCATTTGTGATACAGGTTTGGAATGACATGAGGGTGAGCAATAAATGACAGAATTTATTTTTGCGTGAACTAACCCTTTTACGTTTATGTTCTGGTTTTATTCCGTGTCCTCTAGTTATCTCATGCTTGTTTCTTTGTTTTACAATTAAAAGATGATTTTGTTTACTTCCTTGTTCCTTCCTTCTCTATACAGCCACCAACTGTTACAATCATATAGCTTTGTGGCTAATACTCTTGGGGTTACCCGAGTTTGAGTCCCAGGCTCCCAGCTTGAGGTCCTATAACTCAATTCTAGAGTATCCATCTTTCTTTTGTTCAGTCTGGTTTTGAAGAAAAAAAAAAAAAAAAAAAAACTTTTTAAACAGATTATTTTCAATAGTAGCCTAAACTATTTTTGAAACTTTGATTTTCTAGGCATGTAATTATGTTTTATTAAAATTAAATGTCATTTAGTAAAACAGACTCTTGGTTCTCTTATAAGCGGTCGTTTGAATAAACTGCCTTCTTGTAAAAGTTAGTCATCTTATTTTCTTGACTTCTCTGAAACTGGCCTTAAAGCTAACTTGACTCTTTTTAAGTACTTAAGTTTACCGTATAAAAAGGTAGATTGGTCTTTTGTGCTTAATTTAATTGCGTGATGACATGACCTTCCTTTATAAGCTGCCTATTTTTCTTTTTTTCTTTACTTCTAAATTAAAGTTATTTGTTTGGTAAAATCATATTGCTGTTGTCTTGACTTCTTTGAAAATGGCCTTAAAGCTAACTTTTTTAAAGTAATTTATAGTACATAAAAAGGTAGATTTGTCTCATTTAGATTCAAAAATCTGATTTCCCCTTGGCTATCTGCTAGGAGGTCAGACCAGTTCATAAGGAACAGTCTTGGCTGTGTTTATGAAACTGGCCTCATTTTAGCTTTAAGAAAGAATGACAAATGTAAAACAGAAAAAGGCAGACAACTATACTATAGAAAGAAAAACTATTTTTTTTTCTATTGTGGGGGGAAAGAAAATAAATCTGTAATCTGTTTTTTGTTTCCATGATTGGAATGCATGAACAGAAGTATACAGAACATTTTGAATGTCTCCTCGATGTAACACACTAATTCAGCTCACCGGCTCTTTAATGAATCACTTGATCAGAACTTTTATACATTTAATTTAAAATGTTCACCCCATGTAACGCCACTGAAAAACTTTAACTGCACAAGTTCACTCTTAGAAAAAAAAATCTCAATGGAGTTCTATATAGAACCATAAAATTGACATTTTATGTCAAAAAGGTTCTATAACGAGAAATGTCTATTGAAATGTCTATGATTGTACGTTCATGTTTAACGGGTTATTTCCATTTTTCTGGGTATAAAGTATGTTTACAAGCTTTTTAATTCATAAAATGTAATTAAAATTAAAAATGAATTAAAACAAAAACTAAATCCATAAAATGATCTCATGATGGGAACCTCTAAAAGGTTCTATATAAAGTGATAGAACTCATTCTATTTAAAAAACTTTTCTATGTTTGAGTAGTTAGAATACCCTTTTATAATTGAATCATCCAAAAACATTCCATGGCATTAGATATACTTATAACACACACAGGGAAGACAGTCATAAGTCGAAGTTTGGCACAACAGTGACATTATCAAGAACAGGGTGAGAAATTGAGAAGACCAAAAAAAAAAATTCCCAACCTGATAAGTTTCCTATCCAAAGTTCTGTAATAAAAATCAAGTTTCTGGGTGTGCACTCTTATGCAGCTTATAATGAAATGTTGAAATGCATTCTCTATAAAGCTGCTTTGAATGATATGTATTGTGAAAAGTGCTGTACAAATAAATGTGAATTGAATTGAATTAAAAGTTTTTATTTTATTTATTCTCTGAAAAGTGTCACATTGGTTATCAGTTGCGTTGTCATTTTTACATCAAACATGCAAAAGTTCTGATATGATTTATCTTTTATCTCTGATATGTTTTATTTTTTACATCACAAAAACTAGCTTTTAACAGTTTGTTCTTAAAAAATTATTATAAATAAACCCATGTAATATGAGATTAGAAAAATCCAGTTTGACTTGACGTTCACGGAAACTGTTGCTGGATCTTGGTGCACACATGACATCTGAGCCAAGTTCATTACGATTCATTAGCATCATTTGCCTTTTAATGTATTATATTAGTGAAGTTGCAGTTTGTATTGTTAAAAAATGATAATTATATGTAACTTGTGCTCTCGCAGTAAACTTCCACCCCAGACAGCTGTATTAATCTGTCAGTGAAGTGAGTGTTATTCATTTTAAGAGACAAAGAAAATCTACGTTTTCAGATTTAGGTGGGAACACTAACAGTACTGTCACCCCATTATAATTCATTTCTGAAAAAAATCAGTCAAGCAGCCCTAAATTGTTTTTAATTACAAGTTTAAAACTAAATAAGTAATGCAATGTTAAACAAAAAATTTATTATTGGCCTAAAAGTTCACTCAGTGCATTTACATTATTATTAGAGGAAAGTTAGCTTGCGGCTATTTATAGTTATCCGTCATTTTACCAGAAGAATGTCTGTTTCTTCCGGCTATATGATCCATGTGATGTGTGGTGTATATGACTCATCCTTTACTGGAAGAAAAAATACTGTTGTAATTAGATCATACAATCAACAGACGAAATTTCCTTAACAGAAGAATGTGAGATGACTTAACAGGTTTCTTTAAGCTTCACTGTAGGTCACTGTAGTACTTTAAGCTATTTCATCTGTGCAGCTTCACAGTATGCAGTACAGTAAATTAACAGTTTAGTTAATCATTTAACTATTGCAAGACAACTTTAACCTGCCACTGTTTCTGTGGCTGCAAGTGAATCGTTCATTTTGAGAAGTTGATTTTACTGCCATTTTAGGGAGTTAAATTATACCTTCAATCATAAATCTTTTATTTTATTAACACAATTGCAAGTTTTCAGAGAATTCAAACACACTCTCATGGCAATTTGTAACTATTTTACATTTTGGAGAATTGGTGATCATCATTCGTCACCTCACAAAATAGTTCTATCACAAGATCTGGTTGGGATTTCAAAGTGCAATGAATAGAGCTGTTGGAGTTTATATGTTTTTATGAGATGCTTTAACACTTCAACAAGCACCTTCATCTATCTATACTCAACTTACAAATCCATTTGAAACGAACACCTTATTTTTAACAAATGTTTTACAAGTTTTCAGAATTCAGAGTTGCACAGGTGAGAATTATACATGTCTGAGAGACGCCAACAGGTCTCTTATCACACTTTCAGACATACCGGTTGCTCAATAAGTAACACAAATGAACAGCGGAGTTTACAGATGGGGGCATGTCTTATTTAAATGTGGCGAGAGAGTGTGTGGGCGTGTGGGAAACAGGTTAACAGCCATATTTAAGAGCAGGTGCAGGTATCCGTGCATGTATTCGTACAGTCAGAGATGAAGATGATCCACACACTTGTAGCATTTACCGTCGCTCTTCTAATGAGAGGTAAGACCTTTTATTGGATAATTAATACTTTAGGGTATCTAATAATTTATTTTGACTAACATAATTACTGCTTACGTTTGTGGAACAAAGTTTTATATTGCATATACACTTTTTGTACCACTGAAGCCATCAACTGAACTTGTTTCTTGTTTTTTAGGGTGTGACACACAACTGGACGGTAACCAGTTTTTCAACATAATTTAGCCAAATTCTATTAAAAAATTTTCCATTTCAAATTGTCTAAAATGTGTTTTCTTTGCCTTGTCCATTGTCAGTGTGTGGCAGAGCACCTCTCAACACAAGGATAGTTGGGGGACAGGATGCACCGGCTGGCACTTGGCCATGGCAGGTCAGCCTTCATAGGAACGGTGGCCATTTTTGTGGTGGATCACTCATCAACAATCAATGGGTTCTGACTGCAGCGCACTGCTTTGAGGAGTAAGCATCATAAACCAACCCTTGCAATTATTTAAAAAATGTTGTTCAATTGATTGGGCGAATGCTTCACACTTCTTTTCCTACCATATTCCAGAACTTCAACCCCTAGCTTAACTGTGTACCTGGGCCGACAGACACAGGAAGGACCAAATGCAAATGAAGTGTCCAGAAGTGTCTCTAATATCATAAATCACCCAAACTACAAAAAAGGCACTAAAGACAACGACATCACTCTTCTGCAACTGAATTCGCCAGTGAATTTTACTAACTTTATCCGTCCGGTCTGTCTGGCTTCCTCAAGCAGTACGTTCTTCAACCGCACCGTGAGCTGGGTCACCGGCTGGGGAAACACTAATTCAGGCGGTAAGTATTTAGTTTTATTAACCTTTATCAGTGTCTCAAAATGCTGTACTCTTACAGTAGCTGACATATTTTATAATTTAATGTGTTCCACAGCTTCCATACAGTTACCGAATGCTCTACAGGAAGTGGATGTGCCTATTGTTGGAAACAGGCAGTGTAAATGTCTTTACACTGGTGTCTCAGTAATCACAGACAACATGATATGTGCTGGACTTTTGGAAGGGGGCAAAGACTCCTGTCAGGTAACAACTCCCATACTTCTGTTTGTTACTTCATAGTTTTAATTGGCTGCTAATATTCTACAATGTGTAAATAGTAATAATTAAGAATAAGTAGATTGAGAGGTGTCTAAACAAAAACTTTTACTTTAGACAAATAAACTGATAATGTAAGGGTTAAACTTTCACTAATATAAGGGAATTCAAACTAAATCACTGTCAAAACACCATTTGGTTTCACTGCAAAAGCTCAGACCTTTGAGATCTTGCCTGCACAGTCAATTAATTAGTATATTATATTTTATATTAGTTCTGCAAGCTGAAATATAAATAAATACAATAAATAATCCTAACTTTGAAAATGTTCCTGACAAAGAAATATAATACACAAACCAGTTTTACCCAATTCAGAATAAATAAATGGAATTGCAAGTGTTTGTACTGTAATGAAGAAGTGAGATTGTTGTATAGAGCAGGGGTTTTTAAACCTTATAATGCCAAGGGCACCAAATATTATGATCCCCTTCCAAGGGCAGGTATATATTTTTATATATTTTATAAAAGACCCATTTATACTGTGTGAGAAACAGTGTGATATAAAGACAACATATTGTTTGCAAAATTAAATAATTGACTTTTATAAATCTTATCACAATTCTGGCATCAAAGAAGCTTACAGATGAACAGATAATGACGATTTACCATTCCTAAAATATAAATACAGCTATTTATATAGCATATCCATACAATACCCACTGTAAAAAAAAAATTGTTTTTGGCAAAAAAATAAATAAGCTAATTGGCTTTTATATTGTTAGTTTACTAAAGCTGAAGCAAAATTCGAAGAAAAAAAAATCTGGAAAATATTTTTGTTGTATTTAACTTATCTTTTTACTTACATTTTGTAAAATCTTTTTTGCCATATACTTTTTATGGACCCCTTAGGATCTTCTTTTTTTTGTTTGAAAACCCCTGGTATAGACATACATGTGTGTGGTCATGATGTAGTTTTCATGTGACAAGTCTTCTAGCCATAACAGTATAATTTTTTAATGACTTGTGTTGATCGTCCAGAAAAAGAGAAGCACTAAATCTTCAGGACACTTACTAACATAAGACTAACTTGACGCTTTACTCATGAAATATTAACCGACTTCCTCTAATCGCGAGGCTTATTTTTTTCTGTGACGTTACAAGTCACAGTTTCTGAGTCAGATGTCAAAAGCTAATATACAAGAACTGAAGTACTACTGAAAATGAAATAACAATTAATTCATCTTTCCATTATTTCTTCATATTATATATATATTTGTAGATGTTACTTGGCATGTCACCAACCTGTTCTTCATCCTACAGGGTGACTCTGGTGGTCCTATGGTCAGCAAACAGGACTCGGTCTGGATCCAGTCTGGAGTTGTGAGCTTCGGTACAGGTTGTGCTCTAGCTAACTTTCCTGGTGTGTATGCCAGAGTGTCTAAGTACCAAAACTGGATCAATGAGAAAATCACCACCAACCAGCCAGGCTTCGTTACGTTCAACTCCAGTGGTACTGATGGTGACCTGAGCATCAACTGTAATGGGGTGCCTGCCATTACGACAACCACTGCCCCTACAACTACACCAACTCCAACTGTCCCACGTAAGGTTCCTTCAAGTTATAAGATCCCAAAAAAACATGCCTACATTATCCATTTGGCAACTTGTCCAAGGAGTTTTGTGCATTAAAAGTGTACTTGATTTCAAAGTGGGTTTTTTACTTAAATTCAGGTAAACACATATTTATATTTCTAGTGAAGTAAATTCCTAGTCATTTTCAAGCAAGATGAAAGAGGCACGGGGCTCCAGCTCAAATGCAACCAAAAAAATGAATTGGCAACACTTTTGTCAGATATCATTTCATTAGAGCATGCCACAGTGTTTCCTGAATACAAATGACTTATGAACCATTTCTTTTTAATGAGCCAGTCAAAAGTATTCACAAAAAAAGCATCATGCTTGTGACTTGAATCAGACAAAGTAAGTCATTCAAAGCCTTTAACCGAATTCCTCTCTTAATCATTAGAAATTTTTTCTGTAATGTCACAAGTCACAGTTTCTGGGTTCAAACGCTCTATTGGATGCCAAAAGCTAACATACACCACGGTGTGCTTAAGTACTACTACTGAAAATTCATGATCCTAACCTTTACCTCCATACTGAAATATCAGTTGGCCAGAATCATTAAAATATTGGTGTCTAGGGACTGCAGTGCATACGGTGAATTTTTAAATGCTTAGCTTAAAGGTGCACTATAAATGAATAGTGCTCATAAACAGCTGTTGAACTAGTACTTGAAACAGAGTAGAGGCTTTGACCCGGAGACGGTATTTGTGATGTCACGACTTAACAATCAGATAGCACGTCATTTATTTTTGTCTGGAGCCCTTCTTGTTCTTAAGCTACTTGAAAGACTTGACTACTCAAACAATGGCCAGAAAGCCTGTTCTCCCAGTGCACTACACAGCTTTCATGACATACGTTCAATGCTAATAGAGCATGACTGTGTAGTCTAAGCATAACAAATGCAATCTTTTTTCTTTCTTTTTTTTGCTCTTTAAGGCAGCCATATAAAAATTTAAAAGACAACAAATCAGAGAAATATTTAACTGATCAAATCCACCATTCATTCTCTTTCTTTCTGTTACTGTAGCTGTAGTGTGTGGACGTGCCAGTCTGAACACCCGTTTAGGAGGAAACAGCGCCCTTGTATCTGCAGGCATATGGCCATGGATGGCCAGTCTGCAGTTTAACGGCAGTCACGTTTGTGGAGGAACACTGATTGCTGAACATTTTGTCATGAGCTCTGCCAGCTGTTTTACCAGGTAATTGCACTTAAATATGAAAAAAAGGACATCTGATTTGAGAAATCAGAATGATTTGATTCACTGGAATTCCTTTTTTGTCCAGATCCACCAATGCCTCCGATTGGACCGTGATCCTGGGCCGTCTGAATCAGAACGGTTCCAACCCCAATGAGGTCTCTATAAAAGTGGCAAATCTCACAATCAGCAATGTTACAGGCAACAACATTGCAGTCTTGCAGCTGGCCATTGCACCAAACCTCACAAATTTCATTCAACCTATATGCGTGGACCTGGGAGAGACCTTCAGTGCTAATACTCAATGCTGGGCGGCAGGATGGGGCTCAGGAGCAGGAGGAGGTGTGTTTTGTGTGTGTGTGGTTCTGGTAAATCCCACATTATGGAGATAAAACGTCCCCACAAAAACATTTTTGGTCCCCATGAGGAAAACAGCTTATAAATCATACTAAGTGATGTTTTATTGAAAATGTAAAAATGCAGAAGGTTTTCTGTGATGGGTAGATTGAGTGGTAGGGGATAGAATATACAGTTTGTGCAGTATAAAAATCATTATGACTATGGAAAGTTCCCATAAAACATGGAAACTCGTGTGTGTTTGCGAATGCTTTGAAACATTATGTTTTATCCTTTTTTCACATATCTTCTTTATTTGAATTTGTTTTTCTTCTTTTATAGTGAATCAAGCTCTTCAGGAATTCCAGACCTCTATTGTGGATTGTGGAAACTCAAGCAACAGTATTTGCACAAGTTCTTTGAACTTACAGGAGGCAAGTTAATTCTGTTTAAAACAGGAAGGAAGTATAGTATATTTACAGTTTACATTAAGGTTTTGTTTATTATTATTAGTTAACGCATTAGGTAACTTGAACTAAAAATACATTTAGAGTATATCAAGTTAGATTAATGCTAAATTCTACATATTTTAATACATTTCAAGTTGTGTTAACATTAACTGGTGCATTATAAACAAACATGAATTAACAATGAACATAGTATATTATAAATTAACATTAACAAATGCTAAAACAAAAATTGTTGTTCATTGTTAGTTTACGATGCCTTTTGCATTAACTTATTTCAATAAACCACCAAGGCTGCATTTATTTAATCTAAAATACAGCATAACAGTAACATGAATTATTACAATAAATCAGTAATGTGAAATTATTACAATTTGGAATAGATGTTTTATATCAAAATGCGATGTCAAAGCTGAATTTTCAGCATCATTACTCCAGTCTTCAGTGTCACATGATCTTTCAGAAATCATTCTGATATGATTTGCTGCTCAAGAAACATTTATTATTTTTATTATTATTATATAGAAAACCTCAATCTTTGATGAATAGAAAGTTCAAAAGGACAGCATTTATTTGAAATAGAATTTTTTTTAAATAAGCGCCTTCCTGCGCTTAAACTGTCAAATACATACAAAAGTATGTGAAAACCAGCGGCACAGGCAATCTCGGCGAGTATTCAGATAAACACAGTCAGTTTTGAATCGTTAAATAGCTAAGAAAGTGAACCCATGTTGTGTGTAACAGTATTGGGTCCGTTGAACACCGTTCATAAACTCTTAAAGGGACAGCAGTCCAATATTCCTGCTGCTGTCTGTCATGTTAATCAAAGAACAAAAGACAAAGAAAATCACTTTCTACTCTTGACTAAATACGTTTTATAACTTTAATGGTAAGAATTATTTGCAATAAAGACTACAGAAATTAAGGTGTTTGTGTTATTTTACATTTGATTACTTTAATTTCTGTAGTATTTTTAGCCTGAATAAAAACCCAGTTAACCCAAAAAACTTAGTTTCATAGCTCTCTTTATTCTATTGCATTTATTTGAGCTGTTTATATTTTATTACTGACTTTTACTTTTTTTTTTTTTGAAAATAAAACTCTGCATTGAAGAAAAGTAGATTTTTGTTTGTATATGTTGTCATTTATAGTTCTTAGAAAGAAAATCGGAATTGGCAAAAGCATATCAAAACAGATAAATCAACTCATCAGCTTACAGTGTGCAAGTCTCCTCAGCTTTCATTGTCAATTGCACTACCTATTGTTGCTGGCAACCATATGCTGTAAAAGCTGGCAACCCGCGTCTTTGAACGAGGGGGCGGGCCAAACAATATTTTGAATTTGGACTGCAGTACCTATTTTGAACACTGGGTGTCATTCCTACAGAGAGCCCCTTTAAAGCATCTTTGCTGAAAAGAAGTATTCATTTATTTATGTAAAAAAAAAAATCTTACTGACCAATCTTTTGAACGGTAGTTTATGTTCTAATTGTATGAAAACTAATATTTTTCATATACTAGATTTTTTTTCTTCAGAAAATATAAGTATTATCTGTCTGCAAAGTTTTGAAGTGAAAATTTTGTACTGATTGTTACAAAATGTTTGTAAATTTTGTAACATTCAGTAAAGATTTCCCTCTCCCCCTCTCTTCCTCTCTCTCAGGGTGATCAAGGGGGTCCGCTGATGTGTAAGGTGGGTCTGTCATGGATCCATGCTGCTGTTTTGACTATACAGACTAGCAACTCAAATAGCAGCTCTAACACAAGCTCCAGCAACAGCACTGCATCCTCCCGCTTTGCTCGTGCTCCAGATGTCCAGGTCTTTACTAAAACCTCCAGCTTTGCATCATTCCTGACATCTGTGGTGGGTTCCTTCCCTCCAAAAGCCAAAAACCCCACAAGTGCACCTACAAGCAACAGCAACTCGACCCAAGCTGCCTCTAATGGGTCACAAGTATCTTCTTCCTTCTCTTTTACCATTTATGTCCTGTTCCTCTCACTTGCAGCTTTCCAAATCTTTCTTCAAGGCATCAATTGAGTCTTTTGAGTAGGAGGGGCCACTTTTCATTCATTCACTGTGAATGTGACTGTAAATATTCAAACACGTAATACATATTTTCAGTGTGTTCCATATGACCCATTATATAATCATATACAGCATTAAAAGCTTTTGTGGAGCAGATAATTAATTTTTACTAGACAAATGTGAACTCTTAAGATCTCTATTACACCATGAAGCTGTTTTCTATTGTTCTTACACTGTACGTTGTATGATTTTCACTGGCAGCACCTTAAAACAAGTGTGCATAGCTAATATTTTGTGTAACCTGTTGGTTTACATATATTTGCACTGTAGCAGATGCAAAATGTACTGTAGTTGTTATTCAGCATGGCACTTTATGTCTCGATTTGAGTGGTTCAGTTCTAATACTGACTAAACCGTAGCTTAACTAACAAGTACCTCAAGCTGAACCACACTTCGAAAATTATTGTATGTTAAATAAATTAAAGAGTACTTAGGAAAATATATCCATTTTATTAATGTTTGGAAAATTATTTTTTCACAAAATATTTGGAAGAGCGTTCCAAACTATTTTTTTACTACATTTTCTCTCTCTCTCTCTTTTTTTTTTTTTTTTTTTTNAATTTATATTATTTCATATGAATGAAGTAACTTTTCAACACTGTTAAAATGTGAAAAGTAAACAATGTATATATTTAGGTTGTAAAAATAAGAATTAAAATGATAAATTAAAAAAAATGTTTTGTGCATTTATTTTAAACATCCTGGGGGAAAACCAGAGCTGTGTGGTAAGAATGTGGCTTAGATTCTGCAGAGTCACTTGAGCCTGTGCAGTTTACCGATACTGTCTCCCCACAAGATCAACAAAAAAGATATTTCCTGAAGAATCTCACAAGTCCTGTATTTTCACCTTCTCCGAAAACCAGTAAACATCACTTTATTCCTGTAACTATTTTTAAATGTTATACTTTTAGACTACTCCATTATAAACGTTTTCACATATAGATACTCAAATAGAACAAACAGCTGAAAATTCATCATTTGTCTTTATTCTATTATAAATGATCATAATGTCTAATGTCCAGTTAAAGATAAGAAGCAGTTTAATGGTCACCTTTTAAAATGAAATACAGGGAGGGAAACATTCAAGCACACTGTATGTAAAAACTATATTTCTTTTTTTTTAATCTATGAGCATGTCCCTTTGAAAGCACAACAACTGTGTGAAAAAAATATATAAGACAACATAAGGCTCATTTCAATACATTTTGTAAGATGTGTGAAATGATTTCATTGCTTGAACTCTTTGTTATCATCAGTTTATCATAAAGTGACGTGAATTGTTTTTATATGAGTAGTGTAATACAAGTTGTAAATGTTAAAAGGCACTAATTCCAAGATCTGTACTTTCCATTACCAAGTAACATAATTCTGTCAGGATCACTATCGTCAAAGATGACTGGCAGTTAGCATACAGTTTGTATTGGCGGTATGGTTCTGTTCTGGGCAAAACCTCCCTGCCCATCCATGCAGCCTATCATGGATAAGAGCAGGGAGAGCAGCGATAACCTCCCTTAAGTTAAACAGAACAGAACCAAAGAATTGCAATATCATTAATTTTCTTAATGACAATAATTAATATAACAACATAATTGAAGAAATGAGTCTGAGAAATATCAGAAGGGCAAGTCCTGACTTGACAAAGGAGGAGCTGGGGATGGAGGAGGGTAATTAGCTCCTGAGCAATGCGATAAAGCTGCAGATAATACTGAACACAGCATATACATATAAAAGGAATGTGGTGATAGGCATCGTATTCCTATAGGTCAGTGTGAATCAGCTGATGTGAGCTTGACTAACGTAACCTGCCAGAACTAACGCTACGTTTGATTTCCATGTTTTTTTGAAGCCAGTCTGTTTTGTAGATTGGGCAATTGGATGAACATACCAAGAACATACCATCTGTATGACATCTAGGTGCTATAAAGTGAATTATCTAATTAAGATCTAAGTTGTCTTATTCTGTTTAAAACAATGAAAATGTTAGTCTAACATCTTGTTATAATATAAGTTTCTTAAGATTATGTATTAACATGAGAATGTATACATTGTGGAACTAATGTATTTACAGTACAATATCAGATACTCCTTATGTATGTTTCATATTTAAAGTTTCATAATCAGTGTCTTTGATCAGTTTGACAGAATCAGTTATGCACTGGACTAACAATCGCCTCTTTATGTTAGAGTTATGTAATACATTCAGGGCCACTAATCACATCCGATGAAGTCAAGTGACAGCTCTGAATACGGCATCTGAATTCCCCTGGTGTGCTGGTGTAAAAACTGAGCTTACAGTTCTTTTTTAATCTGTTTTGTTGTGTAGAAATAATGTGATGTCTGAAGAGGAATAAATGTGATTGCACAGTTTGCCATGAGCAACTGTAGCTCATTTTTAATGAACATGTAATTATATCAAGGAAGTCTACAATTTCTGGAGAAAGATGTGGAGGATATTTGATTGCTTGTTGGCAACACAAGAACACTCGCAGTAACAAAACCTTCATGCGGAAGAAAACAAGGCTGTGAGGGATAGACTTACAGTCATTGTATGCACTGTATAAAGGTCCTAGCTAGATAGCAACTTTGTGCCGGCCCAGATCCGGCCTACATCTGCCACGTCAACCAAGAGCAAAGAAATAAACCACAAAATCTTTATATATTATTTATAGAATCATCTCAGCATTAACAAGCCTGTTAACAAGCAAAATCTCCAGAAATTGTAGACTTCCTTGATATGATTACATGTTCATTAAAATTAGCTTAATAAAAGAGAAGAGAACAGAAAATAAGAGACAAACAGTAACACAAGAGCTACAACTGACTTCAGCCACAGCCTTAGATGAAATCAACTTAAGATAAAAAAAGACATTAAATCTCTCTCAGCAGAGGAGGAATAAACAACTCCACAAACAGCAGTACAGCTTCACATATTAATAACCAGAATGACTTTATTTCTGTCATTCATCTGCAGACGTTCTTATTGAGAATTAGCAGAAGTTTAACGCTCATGTTTGTTTCATTTGAAGTCGCCATAATGGTGATTGGTGTTTCCATTAGTTGGGCTCTTAACTCTCATAATATGTCTGTCTTCTCTGACAATGTGTTTGTCAAACACATTTGTAGTAGGGAAAAAGCTGAAACAAGATCAAATGATGATTTTTAGCTATTCGAGGTTTTATAGTCATTGTGAAATAGCCTGCATTTAAATGTAATAATTGTGTTGTGCCATTAACACATTTGAATTACAATCCCTGCAACATGAGATCACACTGTAATGCATAAATCAGTTAGAAGATTGAAAATAAAAACCATAAGCAGGAAATAACAAACTACAATGACAAACAGATCAATCAGTGTATGATTCTCAACAATGGTGACAACAAAATATTCAGACAATCAGTCCAACTTTGGACATCACAAAAAGCTACTAAAAGACTGTCCTGTCCAAAAACCACAGCAAAAAATAAAAGCAAATAGTTCGAATTAAAGAAAATAATAGAACAATTCAGCTGCATAATTTATTCATGCTGTGATGTTGTCAGGAAATGAATACAGAGAGAGGATCCAAGTGCAAGTAAAACAATATTTATTGACAGAATACGCTGTACAATAACTTCACTCCAAATGGGCAGTCGTTGCAGTGACAGAGGCGTGCTGAAGCAATGGCGTGCAGAGGCAGATGAACAGGGTGGCGCAGGGCTGCAACGGGTATCAGAAACCAAGGAATAATCCAACCCAGACGCGGGCACAAGACGATAGTCCAGAACTCCAGGAAATCAGGAAGTGAAACACAGAAGCACAACACCGGGACAGCCTGCAACGAACTAACAAAGACACCATGTAGACACGCACGAGATATAGAAAACACAGAACAAGACACGGCTGGCAGCACATCACAATCAAACAGGTGGGTGACGCCCACACAATCACTCACCACAGGCAACACACACCACAACCACACGAGGGCGAGTAAGTGAACCCATGAACCGTGACAGATGTATGCTGGGAGTTTTTTTTTTGTTGTTTTTTTTTGTCTTGTTTCCAATCTAAATATTTACACTGTGAATTCAAATAGTATGTTTACTTGATTTTTAACAAGAATGTTGACTTCACTACAAATTTTAAGTGTTGCTGAAATATTAGAACAAATAGTTCCCATAACTAACATAATTTGAGTAAAATTAAAAAAAAAATGTTCAAGACATGCTGTTACGCATGCATACTGGACGACAATTCCCCCTCCCCCCACCAGCGCAGAACCACACGGACTGAGAATTCAACGTTATGTTTGCAGAGTGGATCTGCTTTGGTAAAATCAAGGTATTCTTCTTGTCTATTAATGGCTTGTTCACTCAGAAAACTCAAGTTAAAATTTATTGATTGGTTTGTGTCTCATTTTGTCAAGAAGAAGAAAAGAAAAAAAGGAGGGGGGGGGGCAAATATTAATAGACTTTTCACCCATTTCGTGTCTGCAGTTTGCATTCACTCTATTCCCAAGTCATCTGTAATTTTTAATTAACATCTCGTAAACAAAACAAAACTGACTGTCTTTGAAATCTCATAACAGAAGAAAAATGACCATCGTTGAAATCTTGTAAAGGAACAAAACTGACCATTGTTGAAATCTTGTAAAGGAACAAAACTGACCGTCATTGAACTCTTATAACCGAATAAAACAAAACCGTCAACCATTGAGATCTCGGAAATGAACAAAACTGACTGTCATTGATTAAAGGACCAAAATCAACCACCATTTCAATTTCGTAAAGATACAAAACCGGCGCCTTTGAAAACTTAAAGGAAAAAATTAACAAAACCTACCGTCATTGAGACCAGATATCCAGTAAAACTGACCGTCATTAAAATCTCATAAAGTAATAAAACTGACTGTCATTAAGAACTCGTAATGAAACAAAACTGACCGTCATTGAAATCTCATAACAGAAGCAAACTGACCGTCTATGAAAACCTACCATCATTGTAATCTCATAACGGAATAAAACTGACTGTCATTAAGAACTCGTAATGAAACAAAACTGACTGTCATTGAGTAAAGGACCGAAATCAACCATCATTTAAATTTCGTAAAGAAACAAAACCGACCGCCTTAGAAAACTCGTAAAGGAACAAATGAATAAAGCCAACCGTCATTGAAGTCCGTAATGAAAAAAACGACCGCTGAAATCTTGTAATGGGGGGGGATGAACTGTCATTGAAATCTTGTAACCAAATAAAACCGACAATAAAAACAAACCGTAACCGAACAAAACCGACTATTACTGAAATATCTTCACTGAATAAAACAGACGACATTGAAATCTCGTAACCAAATAAAACTGACCGTCATTGAAATCTTGTTACGGAACAAAACAGATCAGAGAAAATTGTTGCTCTCAGTTGAATTTTCTTTTTCTTTCAGGTGCGTAGAACCAAAAAAGATATACTTGAACAAAACAGGAAAAATGGCTAACCGCACACTGAATCCAAAAAGACTGAAGCTACAAAATTTATTTTATAAATTGCATGGTGCAATAAAGTGCAAGTGAGTTAAAAACAGAGGAGCATTAGCAGACGTTTCAGCAGATTGCTATACTCAGTGCTCAATATGCAACAAACAATCACCCTCTTTCTAGAAAGACAAGCAATTCAAAGCCATCTGCTGAATCCAATTATCACAATCATCAGTTAACACCAATATCAATCAATTATCACAAGTGTCACTGCAAGAGAGTCTAAAAAGTAACAAACATGGCACAAACTCTATAAAATATACATTCAAAGTAATGAAAATAACAATAATAATGTTGCAGAAAATAATTCATCCCGTCAATAAAAAAAGATTTAAGTTCAAAAATCCAAAAGGCCTCCCTTTGCCACAATTTCTTGTCTCTATGTCTGCCTCTTCTATGAGGTAGAATCCTCTCGAAGCCCAGGAACTTCATGTCAGACAAAGATTGTTTAGCAAGATTGAAGTGACGATAAATAAGAGATGTATCATCCCGTCTACGAATTGCACTTGCATGTTCAATCATTCTAGTGTTGTAATGCATGTGTGGTTTTACCAACATATAACAGAGAACATGAACAAATGATAATATAAATCACATATGTACTCTTGCAAGTTATAAATTGTTTGACATATTACATATTTTTTGTGTACGAGGATGTATAAATGATTGACATTTGACATATTTTGTGCAAGAAGTACACCTGTAGCATGGAAAAATACCCTGGGCATCAACTAGGGTGGTCGGAGAAGAGACATGAATGTCTGCATGAACAAGCTTATCCCTCAGTCTAGAACTCCTAGAAGAAACAAAGAGTGGTGGATAATTAAATACATTCAATAACTGAGGATCAATGGACTAAATGTAGATTTAAAAACACATAAATAGTTTTTCTTGCTTTTATTTGCGATCAAGTTACCTTCTTCCTGTTCCTGTAAAGTACGCATCTTCTCAAGTGCAGTATCAAGCCACTTATTGGGATATCCACGTGATTTAAAATCTGTATATAGATTCTAGGCTTTTACATCAAAAAACTGAACAAAACATCATTGAAATCTCATAATGGAACAAAATCAACTGTCATTAAAATCTCGTAAAAGAACAAAACATATTGTGATCTTGTAACTGAACAAAACTGACTGACAATGAAAAAAGGATGTCATTGAAATCTCGTAACTGAACAAAACCAACCAAGATTCCGTAACCCCAAAAAACAAACATCACTGAAATCTCATAAAAGAACTAAACAGAGCGTCATTTAAATCTCCCAATGGTACAAAACCGACCGTCATTGAAATCTCATAACAAAACAAAACCGTCAACCATTGAAATCTCATAAAGGAACAAAACCAACCATCATTGAAATCTTGTAACAGGAAAAAATTAACTGTAATTGAAATCTTATAACCAAATAAAACCGACACTGAAAACCAACCTTCATTTAAATCATGTAACAAAACAAAACAGACCGTCATTGAAATCTCGTAAAGGAACATAACCAACCATCATTGAAATCTCATAAAAGAACTAAACCGTCTGTCATTTAAATCTTGTAATGTTACAAAACCGACCGTCATTGAAATCTCATAACAAAACAAAACCATTGTGATCTTGTAATGGAATAAAACAGACGTCATTGAACTCTTATAACCGAATAAATTATAACCATTGTGATCTTGTAAAGGAACAAGATCACAATGGTTTAAATTTCATTTAAATTTCATAAAGAAACAAAAACAACTGCCTTTGAAAACTCGTAAAGGAACAAAGGAACAAAACCTACCGTCATTGAGACCTCTTAACCAGTAAAACCGACCATCATTGAAATCTCATAACTGAATAAATCCGGCAAACAGGAGCGGTCCACCCAAGTGCCATCATTCCACGCCACATGTGGCCCAAAGTTGCTATCTGGGGTAATTTTCTGACATTGTTTTCTCAACCCTTTTATGGAGTTTTTGTGTGCTGAAAGTTTTCTGGAAAGATGTTTAGTCAGCTAAACAATTGGTATGTTGCTAAACAAAAGAACAGTCCATTGAACACTGTAATTCTGTACTTCACAACCTTGTTTTATTTCATGTCAAAATTTAAGTATGACAGACATTGGTCTACGTTTCATGCCTTTGATGTCCCTCCAGAAAGTATGAAGCATTAGTAGGCTATTACTAGTACAAATTAATCAGATATTGGCAATATACTGTACATGGCTGTGTTTGAATGGGCATTAAATGAAAAAGTATGTACTTACCAGTGTCCACCAGCATGTGGTCTCAGCCTCAGACGTCACATCCACGGACCGTTGGCTGAAAGTCTGATGCAAATGGCACACTTAACTGAAAAATTTCAGGATTTTCGAAGGAAGTTGGTTGAATTTTACAGGATGTCCAGGAGACGTGTGTGTCACATTCTTTAATGGTCTACCTGGAAACAAATGCTGTGATGCCAAACCCCCTTGTGGAAAAAGAATGCTGTCGTGTTTACAACTGTGACAATGAGCGCTTACCAGGATTAACTAAATGCTGGATTTTCAAAAGTATGTGAAGATTGCAGCTCCATTATTGCAGTAAACTTGCACAACGTTTTTGAATTACAAATTTATTAGATGTATGCTGGCCTCTTATTGTAGGACATCGACTTTACATTTTCACACCCTAAACATGACGTGGAACAAAACAAACTAATTTGTTGCGTTACATGTCAGTCAAGTGTCCTCTTGGGCAGTCTTTGGCCAATGTAAGCTGCGATGGAGTCCAGACCTTCTGCCGTCAGTCTGAAGGTCTGGCTACACGAGACTAACCAGCATGGGACAAAGAAATCCATCTTAACTAGCTAATTTCACACATAATAGTCATTTACAACAGTTAGATCCTGTCCTTGTGATGAATCCGATATGTTTTCCAACAGTACTGAGACTTTTGAATCACTCCGCTTGTCTTGCATCAGACAGATTGTCAATCTTGTAGTGGTGGGGATTTTTCAATGACTCCTTCTGCAGGTTACATTGTTACACCAGTATGTGGTGACATGTGACATGTCTTAATGAGTGATTCATTGAATCATTTACTCAACCGGTTTGTTCAAACATGCTGATTCAATCAGTAACAAAACATTACTGCCATGTGTTGCTCCAAGACGCACAATAACCTTGCTATTTTCATTTGAGGAGCAAATATAGACCAAATAACTGAGAATATTGAATGTAAGTTACTCAATATTGTCTTAGATATTGTCTTGACAGCAATGTCAAGCTTGTAAATGTGCAGCTTGAGGGTGTAGCTGCAGCCTGGAGATCTCCAAATGAGGGTGTAACTCCAAAACAAGGTGTGAGCTTTCCCCAAACCAGTTCAGACTCCGCCCTGCAGCCGATACTAAAGATTTCATTGGTCGTGCAATCACAGTGCTGATTTCCTACACAATGATACAAATACTAACCCCTAACCCTACACCTCACCTTCGGCCGTCCGTAACTCCCCAAGCAGACCTCACCGGACAACAGAACCTTTTTAGTTGCACCCAGTGTCACTGCCCCATCATTCCATTCCATAAGAATCTCGAGTCCCCGGCCAAATTACAGACTATTTTTTGTCATAAACTTGCTGTTTTGTGCATTCATATTTATATTAAATGTGTTATAGACTAAATACCATAAATCCATTCTATATAAAAAATTTATAAATTTTATATATATATATATAATTTATTTATTTATTTTTACTTTTTACCATGTAGTGAGGTACCATGTGTGGTTTTACCTGTGGTGATCTAATTAGAGTACTTTTTTAATTTAAATAGAAATAGAGATCTAACTCAGTAATATTTAAATTTCACCCTTTAAAAACAAGGCTGTTAAAAGTTGTGTATTAAATTTACCTCTGTGTCTTATCTCAAGCTACTCTACTGTCAGCTCAAGCTTTTGTCAAATCTGTCATGTTTTCAAGAAACAAAACATGTGTATATATATATATATATATATATTGAGAAGGAACCTGCCCCCAGATGTGTCCACACCCCTACTCTATGCTATGTCCAACTTGAAGCAGGATTTGCCACCATTTTGGAAGTGAGTGTCTTGCTACAAAGTCAGGTTTGATCAGTCTGCCCTGAGTTCACAGGTAGAATGTCTGACTTTGAATAGTTTTCCAGATGTTATTTCTGAGTAGGAGGTGGGGAAAAAAATATAAATTTCAGGCTGGGGTGACAAGAGGGTGGGGTTTTAGCAAACGCTTGTGAATCAGTAATGTGAAGATGTAAGGTAATATTACAAAAAATTTACATGCATAAAAAATAGAAGAGTGGGTGGTTGCTTAACTGTTTAGTTTATGGCCTGTGACATTCTCCTTAATGTGTATATCTGAGAATGTGGTCTCTGACGTGAACTATAGGTGCAGACAGGTTCTGCTAGTGGTTGGATTAACTGAATTTGTATTCTCCAACACTGAATGACTAGTGTCAACATATCCAACCCACCAGACTTCATGTCAAGTCCACAGTCAACGCAGCCATCTACCAGGAAATTTTAAAGCACTTCATGCTTCCTTCTGCTGACAAGCTTTATGGAGATGCTGATTTCATTCTCCAGCAGGATTTGGCACCTGCCCACACTCCCAAAGGTGCCAAAAGCTGGTTCAATGACCATGGTGTTACTGTGCTTGATTGGCCAGCAAACTCGCCTGACCTGAACCCCATAGAGAATCTATGGGATATTGTAGAGAGGAAAATGAGAGACACCAGACCAAACAATGCAGATGAGCTGAAGGCTGCTATCAAAGCAACCTGGTCTTCCATTACACCTGAGCAGTGCCACAGGCTGATCGCCTCCATGCCACGCCGCATTGATGCAGTAATTCATGCAAAAGGAGGCCCAACCAAGTATTGAGTACATATACAGTAAATGAACATACTTTCCAGAAGGCCAACAATTCACTAAAAAAATGTTTTATTGATCTTATGAAGTATTCTAATATGTTGAGATAGTGAATTGGTGGATTTTTGTTAAATGTGAGCCAAAATCATCACAATTAAAAGAACCAAAGACTTAAAGTACTTAATTTATTTAATACATGAGTTCCACAATTTGAGTTGAATTACTGGAATAAATGAACTTTTCCACGACATGATGCACCTGTATATACATACACTACACACACACACTATACATTTAGAGGATGCTTATATCTAAAGTTCCTAATTTACTTTAGAGACAGGTTCATTGTGCCGTTTGTTGAACATCACATGGTGAATTGTCAAATAAAAGAATAGATATTTATGTAACAATCCTCTGTTTCTATTGGGTGGCATTTTTGTCATAGCGTGTGTGAGAGTTCAAACCTTGATCATACTTAAAGGTTAACATGAAAAAAGGAATTTTCACATACTGAATGTGTCATACTCTATGTCCCTTTGTTCAAAATGTCTGTAATAGCCAACCAACTATCACTGTTAAAGTGACAGATTTGTCTAAGAGAGAAAGATGATGATTTTCAGGGAACTGATGGTGGTGATTGCAGTCACTCTCTTAACCAAAGTTAATGTGCTCATATTTTAGTCTCTACTGAATGTAACCAACTTTCCCTTAAATGATTTAATTATGAACTGGTCTAGCTTCACTTTGTCCAGGGTGTGACTCTTAAATGAATGGTAAGATTGTTTTATTATTATTACTATGAATGTCAATCACTATATATAACTAATTTCGGTCAGCACTTTCGGTAAGTACTGTATTGATCCTGATTGGTCTAAGGGAGGAACGCAACAGAAAAAATGGTGATGGTGAATGAGTGTGTAACAGCAAAGAAAGCACCCAGTCTCCAGTCCCAGAAATGGCTCTCAACAATAACCTAAATAACAACATTATATTTCACAAAAGAAAATAGCCTTTATTTACAAAGATCAAACAAAAGTAAAAGAGAGGCATCAGTTTCAGAATGGGGTACTGCCAAAACAACCAACATTACCAGTCTAATCCTTCATTAACTAAGTACATAAAAAATAAAATAAAAAGTACAGCAAAATAAGCTAACATGCAGGAGAAAAGTTCAATTCAAAATAAAATGCCACCCACCTCCCTATTAGTGATGTTTGATTCTTGAATAAATCGTACTTTTGAGCTGGTGTCATGACAAATCAGGTCCTCCCTCGAAATCGGGTCTCCCCAAACTGTCACTTAATGATTATCCTAAGTATATACGATTGATATTCATTTAAAATACGCATAGCTTACTATATAATGCCTACGGAAAATTTTTTTGTACATAATACCAATTAAACAATTTCTCACACTTGATTAACTGTTAATTAATTAATAGCCTAATAATAAGCCTATTAAGTGAATTATTGAACATCATTCATTTGTTTTATTTATAACTTAAATATCTGGATATTTAATACTTAATTTAACACATAATTACATTAAAGGTGATTGAGAATATACACTCAAAAAAAAAAAAAAGGTGCTATATAGCTCTTGACTCGTAATCGGTAATAAAAGTTCTTGGCTTGTAATCATAGGGGAACCACTTTTGGTGCTACATAGTACCATATCTTTAAAGGTGCTCTACAGCACCTTTGTCAAATGATGCTATGTAGAACCCATTAGAGGTGCCATATCGCATTTTATTTCTTCAACAAAAATGGTGCTAAACAGCACCAACAGTGGTTCTTTGGCTCGTCACGAACTTTTAAAGGGGCTTAACAGGTTCTTTGTATGGCAGTGGGGCTATATAGCACCTTAACCACCCTGAAGAACCAATGAAGAACCATACAGGGACTTAACAGGTTCTTTGTACGGCAGTGGGGCTATATAGCACCTTAACCACCCTAAAGAACCACTGAAGAACCACTGAAGAACCATACAGGGGCTTAACAGGTTCTTTGTACGGCAGTGGGGCTATATAGCACCTTAACCACCCTGAAGAACCACTGAAGAACCATACAGGGGCTTAACAGGTTCTTTGTATGGCAGTGGGGCTATATAGCACCTTAACCACCCTAAAGAACCATTGAAGAACCATACAGGGGCTTAACAGGTTCTTTGTACGGCAGTGGGGCTATATAGCACCTTAACCACCCTAAAGAACCACTGAAGAACCACTGAAGAACCATACAGGGGCTTAACAGGTTCTGTATACGGCAGTGGGGCTATATAGCACCTTAACCACCCTGAAGAACCACTGAAGAACCATACAGGGGCTTAACAGGTTCTGTATACGGCAGTGGGGCTATATAGCAACTTAACCACCCTGAAGAACCACTGAAGAACAATACAGGGGCTTAACAGGTTCTTTGTATGGCAGTGGGGCTATATAGCACCTCAGTCATCCCGAAGAACCGCTGAAGAACCATACAGGGGCTTAACCGGTTCTGTATACGGTAGCGGTGCTATATAACACCTCAGTCATCCCAAAGAACCACTGAACAACCACTGAAGCACCAAGATTTGGTGCTATACAGCACTTTCCCCTATGATTACGAGCCATATAACAACTTTTAGTACTATATAGCACTATTTTTTTTTTAGAGTGTATAGTGCTCAGCGTAAATGAGTACACCCCCTTTGAAAAGTAACATTCCAACAATTTGTCACTACACCAATTCACAAAAACTGGGCTTAACTGGTCTTATTAAATAGACCTTCATTTTATTTAAACATGGAAAAAAAAGTAATTTTACTATGCCTTATTGTGCATGCCTGATTATGTTTTAAATCAAGGAGTTTATAAGGACAATAAACAAGGATAAAAAATAAAAAAAACAGATCCACGTTTGTGGATCAGTGTCTTAACTTATCTAAGATGTAGGCTACTTACTGGTCAGTCGAATCCGACGTGAAGGATAAGTGAATTAAACTGTGAACACAAGCACCATTAACATAAGTGAATGAAAGGCAATAATCAGCAAAATGCCCTCACACAAATAATTTTATTTGAATGTTTCAATATGCATTGACAGAATACTTTATTTGAATGTTTCCTTGATATAACATGACACTGTGTTCTTTGAAAAGAAATGGATATTGATATCATTGCATGATGACACCAGGAATTTATGAATTGGCTATTTCATATAACTGGTTCATTGAGCCGGACTGTCCAAAAAGAACCAGTTCGAGGAAATGAAGCGGACTTTGCATCACTACACCAAACTAATTGCCTTAAAACAACATCAAGTCTGGGTTTGAAGAGGAGACCTCAACTGTTTCACACAATTTAGCTACCACCAACACTGCTCCGATGATATCTGGAGTTGAAATACTCTCTCTCCCCTCCCATTATCCAACCACAACAGGGCACTGATTATTGAAGTCAGGGGGTGACACTTGTCCTGCATGGAGAGAGAAAGAAAGACAAATAAAGCACACCTTAGGCACAACAGTATATAAACCGGTCTGTCCGGCAGCAACAAGGTAGCTCTATAATGGCACGATGACCTGGGTCACTAGACGTAGACAGGGTGCCATCAACTTATATGGTAGTGAGAGGAGTTATGAAAACATTTATGAATTTTTTTAAACATCAAATATTTTGAGACAAAAAAATATCACATTTTCCTTTAATGGGGCTTTTTCTTATATATATAACGCCTCCACAGATTATAAAAATGTTATAATTATTTGCTTATTATTCCTCAATGACATGACGTCTGTCTAAGTCAGACTTTTTATTAGATAGCACTGGAATTTCTGGTTCTCTTGTTTTCCTGGTCAGCCTAAACAAACAGACAATTAACAATGCCTAAATTGCATTGATTATACCAGAATATACCATAACAAAAGCTAAATATATCTGAACATATACCTGGATTTACTGCGCTATAATGATCCTCTGACCGTACATTAATTAGCAGCAGTTATACAAAACGTATCTACCAATTTTGTGTCTAAAATGTAAGATTATTATTATTGTTGTTTATTGAACTCTTGTATAAAAGTAATATCAAAGCAACAATCCTGCTGTTGGTCTGAATATCTGTTCAGCTGTGTCACCTGTGAAACTCAGTCTGTGGTCCAGTGTTAATTTTGGCAGCCATTTTTGATTTAGTCTCAGTCTTTATCTTCAGATGAAAATGCTCCTTAGTTTTAGTCACATTTTAGTCTTTCATATTTTAGTCTAGTTTTATAGACGCAAGTCTTATAATTGTCCCAAAGACTTATGGGAGTTGTAGTACCAAACCCATACGTCACCCGGTTACATTTGTAACATCTGAACTTGCAGCTTCTTCCCTTCAGAGCCAGAGGTCGCCATTGAACTGTTTTTTTAATCAACTGAACACGTTCTATTTCACTTTACACAGTAAATAACACTAAACGAAATTAACACTGCTGTGGTCACATGGCTACAGCCGAAATATTTGAAAGATTGCGTGCAATATCATGTAACGTTGCATAAATATAAAACAATACAATAGAATCCAGGCCTTGTGTAGCCTGCATGGTGCAAAATACAACACAAAACAGATTACATGTAGGCTACATAATTCAGAAAACACCAAAACCAGTGTTGATTATATTAAATGTAAACATGGACATTATTTAAATGGGCTACAGTATAGGTCAAGCAGCAGTCAGACTGAATATGTTGTGTTCTTAAAAAGAGCATTTTTGGACATTTGAGCAGAGCAGCTAAAATAAGGTATGAAATCAATCTTTTGTAACAATATATTAAGGAAGTTCCTTGGAGGAAGAACAATATCTAAAGTGAATTCCTGATGAGATGGTTTGTTGATGTGCCATTTTAGAGAGCTACAGATATGGGCACCAAAGACGGTCAATGAATCAATTTGTTGGTCATTTGTGGTAACGAGGGGCTTGAGATAATATAAGTTGTTTATATCAGCAATGACCTCAAACCTTTGAATGAATCAAGCCGTAGGTCATTGTTAGTGTAGCAGGTCATTTATCTAGCCACTTTTGGATTTTGTGCTTCATTATATTAGCTTCATGAAACCATGATTGTTGTCATTTACATATATGATGATTTTGCCATAATTGTGCTGTGATTATGGAGCTGTGATTGAACAAGAATAGCAGGAATATAAGTTTAGTGTTATTTACTGTGTAAAGTGAAATAGAACGTGTTCAGTTGATTAAAAAACAGTTCAATGGCGACCTCTGGCTCTGAAGGGAAGAAGCTGCAAGTTCAGATGTTACAAATGTAACCGGGTGACGTATGGGTTTGATACTACAACTCCCATAAGTCTTTGGGACAATTATAAGACTTGCGTC
>RJVU01026577.1:3674827-3702152 GCA_003731715.1 Anabarilius grahami
ACCATTGTAAACTGTGATCCTTCAGGAACCACATCGATCAACATTTGCACCGAGCCACTGCCTTTGATAGTTCAACAGGTATCTGGGGGCTTGTCTTTTACATTTTTCAGAATGAAACACATTTGAGATACTAAATACCATGCTTCCTGGCAATGTTCTAATGAGTGTTTAGTATGAAGTTTGTAAAAGTCTTTCTTACTTACTCTCATTCAGCAAGATAACGGCAGTCCCCTGCTGTGTAGAATGGGCGGCATGTGGATTCAGACCGGTATTTTGTCCATTCCCCCTGGTGGTGACATCTACCCACAAAACTCCAACAGCGCAGTCTTCATCAGGACCTCTCCCTTCACCTACTTCCTGACTAACACCATCTATGACTACCCATCTATTCTGGATGGGGTTGAGTCATTCTCACCCCTCTCCCTCACCTGCGTCCTGCTGCTCTCTCTCCCAGCAGTCCTGCAGGCCATTTATTAAAGCTGTTATCTGTCACTTTATCACTGAATTAACTAACAAATGCAGTACATTATGGGAGGCATTATAGGGTATTTGCTCTTGCATTAGTTAAGATAGCTATTGAGTTTTTGATAAATGATTAACTGTTTCATGCATGAATTATGACAACCTCAGTCAGAATTTTATTGCTCTTAGGAAGGAGATTTTCAGATGTCCACTAGACTGTGGACTGTATGCATTTTGGTTTTTAACTGAAGAGATACTGTATTAATCATAATAAAGTAATACCACAATAATACTGTGTGTATTTAATAAACTAATTAATCAAATTATATAAAATCATGTGAAAAATATCAACTACAACCGGTGAAGGTACAATTCTGTGGAAACCCAACTTAGACTATGTAGAAAACACTCATGCTCCCCCCAGTCTACCAGAATATGTCGATTTACCCTTATTTGCTGATAATTCTGATTATGCTCAAAAACGACAAATATCTACCGTAGCTCTCCTCTCTGAGAAAATCTCAAACTGAAATCTAAATTGATCTATTGATGTTTTCAGGCTGTGGAAAAACTAGTAATCACATTATTTTATTGACGTAACTGCAAATTACATTCTAATAACACAAATACATTTATTTATAGACAAAGTTACAGATGAGGTATTTTCAAGAGCAACAGTCACAGTAATAGTATGAACTGTGGTTGAAATATAGATAGTGATAGATGATGTCCAAGGACAGATGAACAGATCTAAAATTAATACATGGAAAATATATAAAATTGTTTCTCAATTTCTGTAACTCACACTCTCAAGTAAATTAACACAATGAGTGTATTACCATTTAAATAAATTCATGCTTATGAAAATCTGTACAAAAACATACTTTTTACGTATACATATACTTTAAGGATGAGTGGTCTAAATATTTATATGTATATATATGGAAACATTAAGAAGACAACTTACCTTCCATAAGATTTTTATAGTAGGTACTGAAACCTTTTTTGAGCCATGGGTTCAAAATGTCGCTAGATGACAT
Organism: Anabarilius grahami; assembly: GCA_003731715.1. Lineage (NCBI taxonomy): Eukaryota > Metazoa > Chordata > Actinopteri > Cypriniformes > Xenocyprididae > Anabarilius > Anabarilius grahami. The sequence goes on from RJVU01026577.1 coordinate 3,676,330, forward strand.
CATAATGGCGAGTTCACTGATCTAATAAACATAAAATAGGTCAGTGGGCAAGTCTCTGAATCTATAAGGCTTGTCCAAGAAGTTGCTAGATTTGTCAATAGTCTTTTGAAAAAAAATCTCGAAAGGGGTGGGAATGTCGCTAAATCTAGCAACAAAATCACAAAATTGGCAACACTGCATGGGTTCCCTCAGAAATTTCCTATTGGTTTTTAGAACAATATTTTTAGATTTATGATTACGATAAGGCCTTTGGCTAACATAAAATAAAGAGAGTTACATTTTATTAAATGTTTAATTGTATTATTTTAATAATATTACAGTCATACCTCAAATGCGTAGGTACCTCAAATGTCAATCAGTGCTGTGTTTATTTAAAGACACTGAGAAATAAACTACATTATTCAAAATACATTTATAAAAATAAAGCTAGTTAGAACCAGAAAGAGATAATGCTGTAAAAAAATTTACTTTTAAAACTACTTTTACTACCTAGAAACTAATACTCTGATCTAAGAATCCACTAAAAAATTTTATAATCAGAAAAAATTGTTACTGTGAACAGAGAAAACATTGATTTTTGCTCTTGGTAAAAAAATTATAATAATAAAAATGTGCTTATGTGACATTTATATGCTGGCAAGTCTAATAAAGAGTCACAAGATTGACAGAATGTTTATCTGAATGTTTTCTCATAATCCACTGCATTGTATAGTATATTTTTGTATAAGTTTGCCTAAGGCAAGTCAAGCTTCAGTGAGTAAATGAAGAGATGTGTGATGACATCAGGCTGAAAACAACTTTCACAAATTATCATACGGATAATTTGTTTTCTCGTTTTTGTCTAAAAAATGGAAAAACAATGCAAACTGAGTTTGGTCATATAATGTTATGTGGATTAAAGTATTCTTTGCCTATCTAACAAGAATAAAGCAAATACGCTTTACTCAGGGTTAGTTCAACCAAAAATTAAACTTCTGTCGTTAATTACTCACCCCCATATCGTTCTACACCCGTAAAACCTTTATTCATCTTTGGAATACAAATGAAGATATTTTTGATATTTTGATCAAAAAGCTCTCAGATTTCATCAAAAATATATTAATTTGTGTTCCAAAGATGAATGAAGGTCTTAAGCTAGTTCCAGACTAAAATGCATGTTTGAGCTGTTATAATTGAAATCTACTTACATTGACATATCTTAAAATATGTTTTTTTTCTCTTTCTTTCTTTTTTAGTGTTTATAATGTTTGTAAAAACTACTCAAATGTCCTAAATGAATTAAGGCCTAATCCTGGCTTAGTCCGGGCCTTAGTATATTAAGTACAAAATTAGTGCCCGAAAATAGAGCACTTTAAGTACATTATGGAAGTGTACTAAAGTGTATTTTAGTGCACTTTTTTCACCTGGGCTAGATCAGCGATGGGCAACTTCGGTCCTGGAGGGCCACAGTCCTGAAAGGTTTTGTCCCACTCCAAATCAAACACACCTGCCTGCATTTTTCAAGAAATCCTGTCTTGGGGCCTGTTTGTAATTGGCCAGTTCATGTGTTTTCTCTGATCAAATAGCTATCTGTTGTGTTCATGCATGAATTATATTGTGACTATTTGAAGTGTTGTCAGGGGTGTGTTTAGGTTATTGGGGGCCCTGAGCAAATCTCCGGGAGGGGGCCCTGTGATCGCGTTCCAGCCATACTCACCGGTCCCAGAGCGACACCCTATAAGCACCACCACACTCACTAATGCCTATATAGTATGCATCTGATCTAAGCTACATGTAATTGAGAGCAATCTGAAACAATGCTCATGTGTGTGTTATCAACATGTCAGTTTTTTATAAGCAATACATGACTTTAAAGGGTTAGTTCACCCAAAAATGAAAATTCTGTCATTTATTTCTTACCCTCATGTCGTTCCACACCCATAAGACCTTCGTTAATCTTCGGAACACAAATTAAGATATTTTAGTTGAAATCCGATGGCTCCGTGAGGCCTGCATAGCCAGCAATGACATTTCCTCTCTCAAGATCCATAAAGGTACTAAAAACATATTTAAATCAGTTCATGTGAGTACAGTGGTTCAATATTAATATTATAAAGCGACGGGAATATTTTTGGTGTGCCAATAAAACAAAATAACAACTTATTTAGTGATGGCCGATTTCAAAACATCTTTGGCGCTCCGAACAGCAGATTCAACACGCGGATTCATAACGCTCCGAAGCTTCCTGAAGCAGTGTTTTGAAATCGGCCATCACTTTATAAGTAGTTTTTTTTTTTTTTTTGGAGCACCAAAAATATTTTCGTCGCTTTATAATATTAATATTGAACCACTGTACTCACATGAACCGATTTAAATACGTTTTTAGTGCCTTTATGGATCTTGAGAGAGGAAATGTCATTGCTCCCTATGGAGGCCTCACTAAGTCATCGGATTTCAACTAAAATATCTTAATTTGTGTTCCGAAGATTAACGAAGGTCTTACGGGTGTGGAACAGCATGAGGGTGAGTAATAAATGACAGAATTTTCATTTTTGGGTGAACTAACCCTATAACAGCCAATGACATTCACAGCTGGAGAGACTGGACTGATTTTCTACTGTTTAATGTCAATCACCATCTAACTCAGCCACTTAAGATCTACATTTTAGCCTAAGATGTTATATGAATATGGTCCCTGGATCATAGATTTTATCAGCTGGCAATTTTCAATGCACATTTAAGAGTGCAAGTTGCAACTATTATTAACAATAATGGAAAGATGAGACTTAGTATGTCACAATATCGCCCTGTTTGGACTTTGTTTTCTGTTTTGCACCATTTTATGGCAGCCTGTCATCATAATTATGCATTTGGATTCACAAGCTTGCAATTTGATTCGATATCAGTTATTTTGGATATACTGTTTATCAGGTACAGTACATGGCAAATTTTGTCAAGAAAAAAAAATATAAACATTCAAATGGTGGCTGTCAACTTGACGGATTTATTCAAACATGCATTATATAATTCCTTACATTTATATAGCACTTTTCTGGGTACTCAAAGCGCTTTACATACGGAAGGGGGAATCTCCTCAACCACCACCAATGTGCAGCATCCACCTGGATCATGCAACGGCAGCCATATTGCACCAGAACGCCCACCAGCTTATTGGTGGAGAGGATGTGATGAAGCCAATCAGTGTATGGGGATGATTAGGAGGCCATGATGGACAGTGGCCAATGGGCAAATTTGGCCTGGGATTTTTAACGACCACAGGACCTCGGTTTAACATCTCAACTGAAGGATGGTGCTTTTTGACAGTATAGTGTCCCTATATACTGGGGCGTTAAGACCCACACAGACCCACGCACCCCAGCTGGCCTCACTAACACCTCTTCCAGCAGCAACCTAGTTTTCCCAGTAGGTCTCCCATCCAGGTACTAACCAGGCTCAGCCCTGCTTAGCTTCAATGGGCAACCAGTCTTGGGCTACAGGGTGATATGGCTGCTGGCTATGTAGACTATTAAAGAACATTAAAATTATAATTAATATGTAATATGGTGCATATATTATATAAATGCTACTCTCTAGAGTTCATTTTTCTAGCTGACTAACGAGTGTATGGTCACTGAATATTATATGTTTGTTCTGAGGTAAATGAGACGTTACGTGACATTGTTTACAAGCTGTTATTAACGTCTTTCCGCGGTTGAAACACTGATTGAGCGCGATTACAAGAGACATGATACGGATTTTGGTAAGTTGTACTATATCTTTTAACATACCTTCAGATGTTCATTCATGTTTATTTCGTGCTGTAGCAGAGGAGAGGATCGGTTCCTGTTTGCTTCAGGCTGCTGCTTCTCTTTAACTGAAGCTACAGCGATCAGTCACTCCACATTAAAGAGCACCAAATCCGTATCCTCACGCTTTTTTTAAGTGGGTATAAGGAAATCCTTTACCTTTCCTAGTGGGTATACGGCGTATCACTACAGACTACACCCCCTTGGGAGAAATCGCGGGGTCCCCCCAGGCCCACGGGGCCTCACGCAATTGCGTGCTTTGCGTGGTGGGCAAGCACGTTACTGAGGGTTGTGTAATAACATAATGTATGTGTGAGAACAGAGGTGAAAGAGTAAACAACAGAAAGCCAACACGCAAACCTCCACAAATGAAAAAATTCTGAGTCGCATCCTGAAGCTCAACACATAGTCATCTTCATTCAAAGTAGTGAGACTAAATTCTCTCACCAGTTCTGATGCCGCTCTCTCTCCTATTGCTGTCTTTCAGCTTGAAATTAGCCGATGATAAATAATAAAAAAAAAGGCTCATATCTGTTGCTTTTGTTGATATGAATTCTGTTAAATTTGCATAGAGTGGGAATTGAAGATCGGATATACATTCCTTCTGGGGAGACACATTTTTGTGGCCAAGTGTAAAAGGAACAGTTTTAACAAATCAGATAGCTTTACGATCAGTAAGAAAGTATGAAGTTACCAGGTGTAAACAGGCCCATAGGTTAGACTTTTACTCTAGACTCTAGACTTGTTACCTGAAGAGCTAAACTCTTCAGGTCAGTGGTCCTCCAGGACCAGAGTTGCCCGTCCCTGGTCTAGTCTACAGTGTAAAGGACCATTCACACCAAGGATGATAACTAAAATGACAACTAACACTATGAAGTTTTGATAAACATTCTAAAGACCTGTTCACACTATAACTATAATGATGATAGCTATAATGATAATGATAAAGATATTGTTTTAAAAATAGCTCTAAATGTAAAAGAATAGCAGTCCACACCATAACTTTAATGATAATGGAACAGAGGAACAATATGAATCACTTTCAGAAAAATATTTTTCCAGCTGATGGACTATAAAAACATTGATAGCCAATCAGAATCCACCTGAATTTATGCATAAAAGCGGCAGACAACATAACTGAAGCACTCTCTACGAAAAAAACGAAATGTTATCCATTGGTGTGAACGAGGGCTGGGCAACTCTGGGCCTCGAGATCCATTTTCTAGTTTAGCTTCAACCACAAACAAACACACCTGAACAACACTCTAAAAAATGCTGGGTTAAAAAAACCCAAGCTGGGTAAAATATGGACAAACCCAGCAGGTTGGGTTAAAAGGCACCTATTATGCCCTCTTTCACATGATGTAATATAAGTCTCTGGTCTGGTCAAGTTTCAGCTTAAAATACCCCACAAATTTGCCCCTATTTGGGGGTGAGCAAAAACACGCCTTTTACTATATTACTATATTGCTGGCTAAAAAAATAAATCCAAAATTGGTTGAAAAAAATGGCTGGGTGAAAACAACCCAATCCCTGGTTTTGTCCATATTTAACCCAGCAGTTTTTAGAGTGAAGCTAATCAGTGTCTTCAGGATTACTAGAAAGCTACAGGCAGGTGAGTTTGATCAGAGTTAGAGCTAAACTCTGCAGGAAAGTGTCTCTCGAGGGCCAGAGTTGCTCAGCCCTGGTGTGGATGCTTACTATGCCACATCATCTCTGCTGCCACATCATCAAGCGCCACTGAAGGCCTCTCAATTTGAAGGATCCTTGGAAGGCAGCCTTTGTTTCACGTCCTTCATTCAGCTCATTTTGAAGGCTGCATCAGGTGTATCCTTCACGTCCTTCAATCACCCACAATCCTTTGCACATAATTCCAATTCACAAACAGTGAAATGCAATCTCAGAATACTACACAAACCTGCAGGACTCTAGCCTACAAGGACTGGACTAAGAAGGACACAGCCTCACAAGGACGCAGACTTCCGTTTGACATGCATTTTAAAACATTGCAAAAAGCTTCACTGGCCTTTCTGTGAAAAAAATTAACTTCATCACAAAAAAACAAATTTCACTGTTTTTTTTTTTTGTTGTTTGTTTTTTTGGCCCTGGCACAAAATGACCAGCTGACATCATTTCACTAATCATACTATCAGCACATGGGAAACTGTGAACGAGTACTAGTCAGGTGAAATCACTCTATCATTGTGATTGGATTATAAGAACATACTAATTGCTATAAAAGGAGTGAAGAAGTGCTTCCAATCATTGTTTTCTTATGTTAGCAATGTTACCTTCAAAGAAAGATCAGCATCATCACACTTTGCATCAAAATGGCCTCACATGCAAGGAAATTCCTTCAAAGAATATTGCACATTGCACCTAGAAAAGAGCCATTTACCGGATCATCAAGAACTTCGAGGAGAGAGGTTCAAGAAGGGCAGCAAAGAAGCCACTTGTCTCAGAGAAATACATCAAGTACAGACTGAAGTTCTGCAGTAAGTACAAGGATTGGACAGCAGAAACTGATGAAGCCCCCTTCTGACTGTTTGAGACATCTGGAAAATCGATTGTCCGGAGAAGAGTAGGTGAACAGCACCATGAGTTCTGTGTCGTGCCATCAGTGAAGCATCCCGAGACCATCCATGTGTGGGGCTGCTTTTCATCCAAGGGAGTGGCTCTCTCACAATTCTGCCCAAAAACCACTGCCATGAATAAAGAAAAGTATCAAAACATCCTGCAAGAGCAACATCTCCCAACAACCCAGGAGCAATTTGGTGATGATCCATGCCTTTTCCAGCATGATAGATCTCGTCACAAGGCAAGAGTGATAATGGAGTGGCTTGGAGATTATTACATTGAAATTTTGGATCTGTGGCCAGGAAACTCCATGAATCTTAATCCTCAAAAGGAGAGTGGGCAAGCAGAATCCCACAAATTATGATTAACTCTGAGCATAAGAATCAATCACCATCATTTATTTGGCCCAGAAGCTGACATCCAGTCAACACTGTAAATATTGAGTCTTTGCATAAAATAAATGTTTTTTTAAATAATTATAATTTTACAGTATACCATAAAATCATGTGAAAAAAAAAATCAACAAATACTGAAGCAACAAACTTTGCATACCACAAAATTGATGTTACTGCCAATACTTTTGACCACAGCATTAGACGCTTGTTCAGAGTTGTCGTTCTTAGTGCGAACTGGATTATTTCACAGTTAAATGGCAAAGCGCTTCAATGAGCTGAAACTAATTGGTTCCAAAATAGTTCAGTTACCCAGTCTCTCACCAGCTTCGTGACCCACTTCAAGGAAGTGTTCAGTAGACCAGCCGGGGATTCATCGATTGGTGAGCAATTATATCATTTCAAACAAGGTACTATGACTGTGAATGAATATGCCCTAAAGTTCAGGACTCTTGTTGCCGCTAGTGGATGGAACGAAAAATCTCTACTAACCACCTACCGTCAAGGCCTGGATCCACGATTGCGGTTGCATCTCGCTGCATACAAGGATTCCATCGGGCTAGAATGATTCATCCAACTCTCCATCCGCTTCACCAATCGTATGCAGTCTTGTCTCGAAGAGCACCAGGGCCAGTCGCTATTCACATCATCCCTCCGCCGTCCAGAGTCCATCAGCCCTCCAGAACCAGCCAGCGAACCCATGCAAATGGACAATACCCAGCTGACACAGGCTGAGCGGCAGAGGCGGCTGACCCAGAGATTGTGTTTATATTGTGCTCCTGGGCATGCCACTCACTATCATCATAATCCTTACTGCTGCTGACGTTTCCATTCCAGTCAATGCTCTCCTCGACTCCGGGTCAGCTGGCAACTTCATCTCTGGTACCCTCTGCCGCCGATCAAGCTCAAGACCACTGTTACGCCATCCACCTTCCAGATCCACTCAATAACAGGAAAACCTCTCAGCCGTAGACGGGTACATCAGCGTGTCAGACCATTACAACTCCAAGTTGGCATTCTACACATCGAGCATCAACATCTGCTGGTTCTGGAGGAATCCACCGCTGATGTGATCTTAGGGCGCCCATGGTTGGAGCAGCACAATCCCGTCATCTCCTGGAAAACTGGTGAGATCCTGAAGTGGGGCAATAACTGTTTCCCAAACTTTTTTCCTGTGTTACCACTACATTCCTCTCCTCGTCCAGAACATCTGTCTGTCTGCACTACTTCCATCGAAAGTCCTGTGGAGAAACGTTCGGTGGATATTCCTCCATGTTACGCCCCCTTCAGCGACATTTTCTGCCCGAAAAGAGCCTCCAAGCCGCCTCCACACCGGCCATGGGACTGTGCCATCGATCTGCTTCTGGGTGAGTAAGTGCCCCGTGTGAAGATCTACCCTCTGTCAATTCCTGAGGAGAAGGCCATGGAGGAATACATCAAGGAGGCGCTAGAACAAGGTTACATCCGCCCGTCTACTTCCCCTGCTGCTTCGAGCTTCCGTTTTAAAAAAGGAGGCTTTCGGCCTTGTATCGACTACCGGGCACTCAACAAGATTACGGTAAAGTTCCGTTACCCACTTCCCCTCGTCCCAGCGGCTCTAGAACATCTCTGCGGTGCCACTGTCTTCACCAAGTTGGACCTCCGCAGCGCATACAACCTCATCCGGATACGTGAGGGGGACGAATGGAAGACAGACTTTGTGACCCCTACTGGACACTACGAGTACCTTGTGATGCCGTATGGCCTGGTCAGCGCCCCCTCCATATTCCAGGGCTTCATCCACGAGGTGCTCCGGGAGTTTCTTCACAAGTTCGTTCTGGTTTACATTGATGACATCCTGGTATACTCCCGGAGCATGGCCGAACATCGCCACCACGTTGCGGAGGTCCTAAAACGCCTGAGGGAATTCACTATTTCTGTATTTAAAAATGTATTTAGATACTACTCATAGTACATTTGAACCCATTGTGTACTACAAGTGGTGACTAAAAATATTTTTTAAATACAGAGATAGTGTATTAAAAGCACATTTTAGTTCATATTTCCTGGTGTCTCAAAATAGCACAGTTGAGTACACTTAGATGTTCTTAAGATTATCTTAAGAAGTACTAAAGAATAATTTTTAGTATATTAAGTACAAAATTAGTGCACGTAAATATAGCACTTTAAGTTCATTATAGAAATGTACTTTTTTTCCACCTGGGCAAGAACCTGGAAGCACTAAATATAAACAACATATGAGAATGACACAGAAGAGAGGATATTGTTGAATAAATTGGTTATTGTTTTGTTTTTGCACACAAAATGTATTCTTGCTGCTTCATAACACTAAGGTTGAACCACTGTAGCAATGCTGTCAGGTCACATATTTAGCATTTATACATTATTAGAATATTTAATATAATTAAAAATGACTTGAAAACCTCAAAAATATGATGACTTCATGTTGAATGTCATTGGCCTGTCGGTGTTGACACATTAAACTTTTCTTTTCACAAAACAAATGGAGTTCATGTACTGCAGTAGCCATTTTGTCTTCTCTGTTAATGCTAGATGTTAATAGAACCTGCTTCATGAGAATAAAATGATCTAAACATTTCAAATAATTTCTTCAGAAATTAGAAGAGGGTGTTGCAATATCATGGTTGTGACACAGAAAAATATTAACATTAGTATTTAAAATATTCTAAAACTATAAAACTTACTAGGGCCTGTCTGACAGTGATGTACTCTGCAGAGGTGGAATGTGGCAAAGGGGGTCCCTCAGAGTGACAGCTGCCCCTGATATTCCCTGATTTTATTGTTGACATAAAGTGGGGACACAACTTTGAAATCTTATGAAACACGCATGTGTCATTGAAAAACAATCTTGCTCTGACGTTAGATATTATTAAGTGTTGATTTTGATAAAACAAAACATTTGTATCCATTTTATTGCATATGAGTGACTGAGCCCTTCTCTGTGGACACACTGTTTCAGATGTAGTGAGAAGACAATAAGTGTCATAGATTTGATATAATAATGATCCAATTAAATTGAAGGGGAAAATTGTGTTAAATGCATTCTATTATTAATCCCTCATTACATTTATAATTAATTATTATAACATTTGTAATAAAAAAAAAAATCATTTTTAAACAAAATAACAGTAACAATTGCTGGACGTGTTTTGTTCCATGTCTCAAGAATCAGTGACCTTCATTCATCACACCATTGACATTATAATAAATGTAAACGCATTGTAACTTTATTATAATGTCTATGCATTCACACTCTCTCTTTTCTCACCAGCGACATCCTGTGGACACGTTCGGCTAGTCTAAGCAGGGAAAACTTTGCCAGGCTTTTTCTCTGTCATTTTCCCAGGCATGCCAATCCAACAAATGAACACTAAATACGTTTATGGTAATAAAAATCTGCAAGCACAAACAGTAGTAATATATGCACATATTATTTACACAAAGACACTATCGCTTCTAGCTTGATTTTTCTTGATTCAATTTTTGATTTAATTCACTTACATTTAATTCATTTCAACTACTTTATTTAAATGCTAAAACAGGGTTCATATTAAATCATGTATATAACAAAAAAAAAAATACTGGCTGCATTAATTTCCATTCCACTGTCGCACTTTTATGATGTATTGGATTAAGTTTGGTCCTTTCATGTCGCCGTACACTCATAGGAAGTCGTATCGCGGTTGCTAGGACAACATTGTTCAGCTTCGCTAGAGAACAATGTGCTATAAGAGTAAATATCTGGTTTAATTAAATGAAAGAAATCTCCCTATAACTGAAAACCCTGATCAATTACACTGGGAATGCAGGGACAGTATAATGGTATGTAAGACTGTTTTGTGTATGCTGCGTCATTTAAATGAAGGTTTGTTGGTTGGACATCAAACTGTAAATGCATCAACAGCAGCTGTTCTTCTGTGTATAACCAAGCGCTCAAGATACTAACTGTCTCCCCTTACAAATTAAGTTTTAGTCTGTAAGCTTTTTCTTTTACACATACTGCGCGATAAAATAAGAATAAAATTGCATATTTAATTGCACATTGTATTTAAGAGGTGTTCAGTCAGAATTGGATTCAGTGTTTTTATTTTGGTTAAGTTACTTTGACTGAAAGCTTTCACGCACAACCAGACTTTGCACATAGTTTCTCAGCTATATTTTAATATCAAAGAAATTAGAAATTATTATTTGTTCATATAGTATTTATTTTCTGATTTACTACACAATTTGTGTAAGCGTGAGCTAAAATAGGTGTCCCCAGCCTTACATTACTGTACATTTTGTCTAATTTTATAAATAAATATGTGTTTTGGGGCAACTTGTATTGTGAAAAAAAAAAAGATAAATGTTTCAAGAATACTTCATATTTTAAAGGAATTTTAAAAGAAAAATTCCTTTGATGTATCATCTTTTTATTTCTGACTTTTAATGCATTTTAAATTTTGCTGTCTGTTGAAAGAGCTGGGAGATTTATGAAGTAAGCATTTGTTATTCCTGGATGGAGCTCTGACAGAGTTAGTCCAGGAAGATTTGTCTGTAAGGGTACTGTTTAAACGCACAGCTACCTGACAGATATTTTTACAGCTATCCCTCTGCGTGAGGAAGATCCATTTAGATCCGCTCTGATGGATAGATCTGTTAAGATCCGCTCTGGTGGATAGATCCGTTTAGATCCGCTCTGATGGATAGATCCGTTTAGATCCGCTCTGATGGATAGATCCGTTTAGATCCGCTCTGATGGATAGATCTGTTAAGATCCGCTCTGGTGGATAGATCCGTTTCGATCCGCTCTGATGGATAGATCTATTTAGATCCGCTCTGACGGACAACAAAGTTGAGTACAGTTATCCCTCCAGCGTGAGGAAGATCCATTTAGATCCGCTCTGATGGATAGATCCGTTTAGATCCGCTCTGATGGACAACAAAGTTGAGTACAGTTATCCCTCCAGCGTGAGGAAGATCCATTTAGATCCGCTCTGATGGACAAAAAAGTTGAGTACAGTTATCCCTCCAGCGTGAGGAAGATCCATTTAGATCCGCTCTGATGGACGACAAATTTGAGTACAGTTATCCCTCCAGCGTGAGGAAGATCCATTTAGATCCGCTCTGATGGTCGACAAAGTTGAGTACAGTTATCCCTCCAGCGTGAGGAAGATCCATTTAGATCCGCTCTGATGGATAGAACCGTTTAGATCCGCTCTGACGGACAAAAAAGTTGAGTTATCCCTCCAGCGTGAGGAAGATCCATTTAGATCTGCTCTGATGGACAAAAAAGTTGAGTACAGTTATCCCTCCAGCGTGAGGAAGATCCATTTAGATCCGCTCTGATGGATAGATCCGTTTAGATCCGCTCTGACGGACAAAAAAGTTGTGTACAGTTATCCTTCCAGCGTGAGGAAGATCCGTTCAGATCCGCTCTGACGGATGACAAAGTTGAGTACAGTTATCCCTCCAGAGTGAGGAAGATCCATTTAGATCCGCTCTGATGGATAGATCCGTTTAGATCCGCTCTGACGGACAAAAAAGATGTGTACAGTTATCCTTCCAGCGTGAGTAAGATCCGTTTAGATCCGCTCTGACGGACGACAAAGTTGAGTACAGTTATCCCTCCAGCGTGAGGAAGATCTATTTAGATCCGTATGAAATGTGCTATACAAATAAATTTGCCTTGCCTTGCCTACAGAAAGAAATCTTTCTTGAACAACAAAATCATAAACTGCTTTGAGAACCTTTTTGCTGAGATGCTTATTTATTTAAAAATATAAAAACTAAATAAAAAATTCAGTTACACTTTATTTTGATGGTCCACATTAGACATTCTGTTCACCATAAGTTACTTTGCACCTACATGTCTAACCTTAACCCTACCCTAGCAGTCTACTACTACTCAACTGATACTCTAATGAGAGTTAATTGACATGTAGGTGCAACATTACTTATAGTAAACAGAATGTTTAAAGGGGATCATCAAAATAAACTGTTACCAAAAATTCAAGTACTAATTCTAATTACAAAATAATTCAGATTTTTCCATAAGCCATAGTGATGTCTAGTGAAATCTAGTGTTGTTTTCTTCGACTCTGTCAGGCTGTTCCTGTGTGGGCTCTCTCTCTCCCACTGCCTGCCATCGTCATGATCTCTGTGGGGATCTATATGATTGTCCTTGCGGCTGTGCTGTGGTGTCATCACTGTCTCAAGGTACTTCAACATCATCAGTTCCTCTTTCTGAAGAAACTTCATGAAACATTAATGAAGCCAAATTGCTAAACAATCTACTTGAGTAAATATTAATGGCTGTTGCTATACTGTAAAACCAGTAAGTATACACTTTTCACAGTTGCCTTGCTCTGAATCTCACGTCCTGCTGTTTTCAGTCCTCTCTTTTGAGTAATTTTGGCAGTGTGTAACAACTCTCTCTCTTCACAGGCCAAGTGTGATCCACAGTGTTCAGATTGCTGTGCAGGTTTCTCTCCTTGTGAGTACTGTTTAGTGTGTGCCCAGTCATGTGACTGTCGTCCCCCCTCTCTGCAATCCTGCCTGGACTACTCCTGCCCCTCCCCTAATGTAAGTCACATGTTGGCTATTTCTTCCTGTTTTAAAGGGTTAGTTCACCCAAAAATGAAATTTCTGTCATTAATTACTCACTCTCATGTCCACACCCGTAAGACCTTCGTTCATCTTCAGGACACAAATTAAGATGTTTTTGATAAAGTCCAGTGGCTCAGTGAGGCCTGCATTGACAGCAAGATAATTAACATTTTCAGATTTTGAGAAAGCTACTAAAGACATATTTAAAACAGTTTATGTGATTACAGTGATTCAACCTTAATATTATAAAGCAACGAGAATACTTTTTGTGTGCAAAAAAACCCCTAAATAACGACTTTTCAACAATATCTAGTGATGGGCTTCATATGGAACGATATGAGGGGGAGTAATTAATGACAGAATTTTCATTTTTGGGTGAACTAACACTTTAAGCTGGAAACACTGCAAGATTTTGACACAATTTTACAATCTGAGACAAATTTCAGGAATCGTAAAATAATTGTTTCATTGTTGGAAAACATCAAGTATTTGATCAGTGTTATATGCTCACTGTAGGCCAATTAATTGCCTTGGTAACATTTTAAAATAAGATTTGATTTGTTAACATTAGTTAATGCATTAGTTAACAAGAACTAACTACGAGCAATATACAGTGGGTACGGAAAGTATTCAGACCCCCTTAAATTTTTCACTCTTTGTTATATTGCAGCCATTTGCTAAAATCATTTAAGTTCATTTTTTTTCCTCATTAATGTACTCACAGCACCCCATATTAACAGAAAAACACAGAATTGTTGACATTTTTGCAGATTTATTAAAAAAGAAAAACTGAAATATCACATGGTCCTAAGTATTCAGACCCTTTGCTGTGACACTCATATATTTAACTCAGGTGCTGTCCATTTCTTCTGATCATCCTTGAGATGGTTCTACACCTTCATTTGAGTCCAGCTGTGTTTGATTATACTGATTGGACTTAATTAGGAAAGCCACACACCTGTCTATATAAGACCTTACAGCTCACAGTGCATGTCAGAGCAAATGAGAATCATGAGGTCAAAGGAACTGCCTGAAGAGCTCAGAGACAGAATTGTGGCAAGGCACAGATCTGGCCAAGGTTACAAAAACATTTCTGCTGCACTTAAGGTTCCTAAGAGCACAGTGGCCTCCATAATCCTTAAATGGAAGACGTTTGGGATGACCCGAACCCTCCCTAGAGCTGGCCGTCTGGCCAAACTGAGCTATCGGGGGAGAAGAGCCTTGGTGAGAGAGGTAAAGAAGAACCCAAAGATCACTGTGGCTGAGCTCNCAAATGGCTGCACTATAACAAAGAGTGAAAAATGTAAGGGGGTCTGAATACTTTCCGTACCCACTGTAATTTTATAGCATTTACTAACCTTTGTTAATGTTAGTTATTAAAAAAAAAATTTGTTTAAATCTAATTTTCTTGATTTTTTCGAGTACCATGTTTTACCATGCCTCAGAGAAAAACACTATTTTGTGAAGTAGCTAACATAGCATAATCAGATGCAGCTTTATTTTTAGTAACAGTAATACAGCATTTTCTCCATCATACAATATGTTTTAAAATGAATTGCATGCCATTTATCATCACAAGACATCCAATATTTAATATGATATTCTAAAATCGATCTATCTTACTGCAGTGTGTAACAGTGTCTCACAGAAGCCACCGGGCGAACGCACAGAGTAACGTTATAACATCATTTTCAACACTCTCAAATGTATCTAATATGATAAACAATGCTGCGTTACCTCATACTCATGACCAGAAAAGCAGAAGCGGCGCCGGGGACTGTGTCATAAATAAAAGTTCCGCTGCTCGTGAGGCCTGTGTTGCGCAATCGCTCCAGCGGCCTCGTTCAGCTCCCACAACACTCGGTCCTGCTCTGCTTCATACTACGGTAACATTAATTATCGCATCCATGAACATGATTTCTTCCCAAGTCCTATCCCGATTATTTTCCACCGGCCGTTGAGGTGAAGACCACATGTCCCATGATTTCGCACTCAAACTTGGCCTCATCAAACTATGCCTTTGTTTTGAATAGACCTCTAGCAGGCAAAAAATATAACATATTGCAGCTTTAACTAACCACGTAGCCACTAGGTTGTAAATTCACCTTTTAGTGCTTAATCCTGTTCTGTACACAAACAATTCAGTCATTTAGAGGAGTGACAACTGCGTTTTACAACTAAATTAACTCCCAAAAAACACAGGTAGTGACAAGTGCATTTACAAAAATTCTATGCAGTGTACGGAACTGAACTGAACAACTTTTTGACGTGTTTAATTATGTATTTGCCATTGATGTAGTTGACACATTTAAACGTGCATCAAAAGGTGTCTCTCTACTTTATGTGTGGTGCAAGAAAATCACTGGGAAAAAGGTATACTTGACTCGTTTGTGTTGCCAGATCTTCCTAGAAAGCTAAAGCAGCAAACAAGAACAAGACCATAATAAACCAAGATAAATCCAAATCCTTTATATTGAAAAAGAGTCCAAAATATTGCAGCCCACCCCTATTTTATTAACTCCATAAATTGGACCTAACCCAGACATAATGAGTCTTTGGTTGCTATAATATTAATTCATTCGAAAATAGCAGATACTACACACGTGAGACACCAGAACATTGTTATTTTTTTTACCAAGCTGTCAGTCATCTCAGTTTCGAGAGTAAATTGTGTTCTGTACACACACGGAACAATAATTTAAGGTTTCACTCACATATTAAATGGCTGAAATCCAGTGTGTTAATGCAGTTGTCACTCCTGAAACTTTACAGCGTGTACATGGCCATAAATGTTAACAAATGAAACCTTATTATAAAAGTGTTACAAATGTCTTTGTAATTAATCTTATCTTTCACATTATTGATGGTATTATCAGATAACTTAACTGAATAACAAACAGTACACAAATTCCAAACAGCCCTATAAATATAAACAGAACATTCTCATACTGTCAGCTTGTTTTTCTTGTTCAACACGTCTTCTTATTGCAGTGTGCGATGTGGGATTGTGCTTGTACCTGTCAACCGCCAGAGTGTGACTCCATCAACTGCTTCTGCTTTGAGATCAAGTTTAAGTAGAAGGAACGGTGGAGGGAAAGAGATGCCTTAAAAGATGCCTTAGAAACTCCAACTCCAAGTGACACTTAAGTATGTTTTAAGCTAGAGAGAGAAACTGTAATTCAATCTTTGGTTGTTCTGTAATGTTTGCATCATTTGGGATTATCCTTCCTATTCACGCTCATTGATTTAACCAAAATGAACCTTTAAAAACTTGGTTATAAAATATTTAGATGTACATTTATTGGGAATATACATAGTTTAGTTGAGTCACGTATGGATGTAATGAGCAAGATTAATAAATTCTTAATTGCTTAATCTTATGCTTAAACATAATATATACTATAAACACAGTACTATATTTAAGTCATATTGTGATACCAGTAATTCCTGAAATACATAATCACTACAGAACAATGGAAGACTGAAGCTAAGGTAAAGGTTTTATTTTTCATGAATTTGTAGCATAAGGGTTTAAGCTGTGCCATTGATTTTTAAAGCATGACATTTAATGGATTTTTACATTTCAGCACAGAAGGACATTTGTTTTGTCCTTTCTAGTTTCCTGGTCAGCAATAATTAAGTATGCTTTGTATAGCCAATGTGTTTCTCTGTTGTATCATTTTACTTGGTATGATGGACATTTGTGCTTCAGTTATGAGCCAAACAAAGAGAAGAGAGGAATCTATAAACCACACATGCTGTTAAATGTATCTCATTCTGACACCGATGTCTTTGAACACAGATGTGGACTGTATGTTCACCTATATGTGTATAAGATACATGTTCATATACTTATAGTGACTTACCAATTTTAAATTATTAACTTTTTTATTCATACTGTAATACTGTTTACTAATCTAATTGTTTACAGGACATCATCTTGATTGTTGCATATGAAATATGACCTAACTATGTGTACATAATGTATTATGTGAAGTATGGTACAGTTATGTATGTGGCCATTATACAGCCAGCATACTATGACTTACAAAGTAAACCTGCTGTGACTCAGTCACTTCTGTCTCTGTTGTCAGGCAAAACTTAAGTTGAAATTAGTTTTTTGTATAGATTTTTTTTTTTATATAATTGTGCTATTTTTTTAACTGTGTTGTTTTAAAATGAATTAAAGATTTTTTCCATGCAAAAAGGCTTTGTTTATAGTAGTATTTATCGAGCATTGGTGATAAGATATTAAAGAATAAATTTTTTCATTCATTGTTGAACTATCTTAGATTTTCTGGTTGCTTTGTTTATTTTACTGTATAAAACATGCATTTGCAAAAAAAAATTATTTGTTTTGAGTTTCTACACTTTTCTATAAAGGTTTTCTATTTTCTCTATACCTTCATGAATTGGTCAGACATGTAGCTCTTGCTGATTATAGGGATTATGTAGAGAAGACATTTAAAAGATGAAAGGTCATGACAGAAGGATCTCATGACAGTAGATCCCTTTTCTGATGACAGTTATCTCGTGGACTGAGGAGGTTTAAAAGGAGTGCATGGAGTAATATTAAAGAGCATCATGCAGAAGATTAACTCAGATTATTGCAGTCATCTATAGACCACCACTATTTAGTAGGGATTGTATTATACTATAATTAATGCATGTAGCAACAACATTAATAATCATGTGCCATGTCCGTGCCACTCACTGCCTTTNATGTGAAATATGGTACAGTTATGTATGTGGCCATAATACAGCCAGCATACTATGACTTACAAAGTAAACCTGCTGTGACTCACTTCTGTCTCTGTTGTCAGGCAAAACTTAAGTTGAAATTAGTTTTTTGTATAGATTTTTTTTATATATATAATTGTGCTATTTTTTTTAACTGTGTTGTTTTAAAATGAATTAAAGATTTTTTCCATGCAAAAAGGCTTTGTTTACAGTAGTATTTATTGAGCATTGGTGGTAAGATATTAAAGAATTAATTTTTTCATTCATTGTTGAACTATCCTAGATTTTCTGGTTGCTTTGTTTATTTTACTGTATAAAACATGCATTTGCAAAAGAAAATTATTTGTTTTGAGTTTCTACACTTTTCTATAAAGGTTTTCTATTTTCTCTATACCTTCATGAATTGGTCAGACATTTAGCTCTTGCTGATTATAGGGATTATGTAGAGAAGACATTTAAAAGATGAAAGGTCATGACAGAAGGATCTCATGACAGTAGATCCCTTTTCTGATGACAGTTATCTCGTGGACTGAGGAGGTTTAAAAGGAGTGCATGGAGTAATATTAAAGAGCATCATGCAGAAGATTAACTCAGATTATTGCAGTCATCTATAGACCACCACTATTTAGTAGGGATTGTATTATACTATAATTAATGCATGTAGCAACAACATTAATAATCATGTGCCATGTCCGTGCCACTCACTGCCTTTTTCTTTAACCTTTCTTTGCTGCATGCCAATGTACATGAATGTCACATCGCCCTTCTCCGGTTGCATCGTGGGTTTGCCTGCTGCTAAGATTAGCCAAACCCACGGAATGTCAAAGGTCACGCCGTCTGAATAAATACAGGTCATCTGGCACCAGACGGGTGTCGCAGACTATCCAGACTTCCTCTGCCTCCATTTGGGAAGTATCTCTTGCTCACTTCATCCAGTTACACGGTAAAAACGTGCATTCTACTTTATTTTATTCTGTAGTACAAAGTGTAAATTACTTCAAAAATAAGACTATATTCTGTAGGCTTTACTTTTTTATTTGCCTTTATTTAAATGCATGCTACTGTCAGATGCTTTTTTTGTTGCTTTTATCAAAATGATAATAATGATTGTTTTTAATATTAAAATGTTTTTAATAATAATGGTCATTATTGTTGTACATTTATTATTAACAATTGTCTTTCAAAATATATAACTATTCCATTAGTAAAACAATTCATCAATCTTAATTCTTGTTTAAATACACAAAACACTGAGAATCTGTGTTATTTTAGCCTGAATCAATTATATTTGCCAGCTTTATTGACTGTGCTTGGAATTCAACATCACAAAGAGCCGTTTCAGACCCTCTTTCACCAATCAAAACCTCTTCTATAGTGCTGGATTTCAGCCATTAAATGATTGTCTATATTTAATTTGGCCTTTGGTTGAATGCAACTTGAGCAGAGGGTGTTAGAGGTTTGTTACTGGAATGTCAAGAGCCTCTTGTGAAGCTGTTCTTCAATGTCCAGTAGACAGCGATGCAATATACCCCCCCGGTTTCACAGACAAAGCTTAAGCTAGTCCTAGACTAAAATGCATGTTTGAGCTGCTTTAACTGAAAGCAACTTGCACTGATATATCTTAAGATATGTCAGAGCCATTGTTTTGTCTCAAGATACACACCAGTAATTTTTATTCTAGGGTACATTAATAAAACCTACTTAAATATCCTAATTGAACTAAGGCCTAATCCTGGCTTAGTCTAAATCCTGTCTGTGAAACCGGGCCATAATGTTATATATCAGGATTAATTTAATTTTTTTATTCATTTTATTAAAAAAAAAGTGCATTAGTGATATACAGCCTATTAAATATACTCCTAAAATACACTGCGCACGTATGCCAAGGTCATACATTCGCCTACATCCATGTAGCACTTAAAAATGTCATCATTTCCAGGTCTGTTTCCCTGCATGTGAACTCTGTCACGTCTCACACGAACATGTACCCGCCTCTAATTGTAATAAAAACACTCCCGTTGTGCTGCGTCACTCTTAAAACCGCCTTTCAAAGCACAACAGCCAATCATCGTCTCCACGCCCTGTCCATCAAACCTTGACTCGCGTCCTGATTGGTCAAGCTACAGTCTTGCATAATTGCTTGAAATTTCCTTCCTTTGTTGCAATTCATTGCATCCGTAGAATAACGTGACAACGCTGAAAGTGTGATTAGGAAACCATCGCTTCCTCAACCCCGTTTAATTGGTAAGTTTTTACTTAATATAAAGCGCCGACATCCAAGTAAAAGCGAATATATTTCATATATGTAGGAAGATGTCTTTCGCTAGTCGCTTTTCCGTTTTTATGCAAAGTTAACTGATACGTGAAGGTCATTCATGCTTGTATCTGAAGGACATTTTGCATCATGAACTAGTCAACAAGATGTAGTTTGTAGAAAGAAACATCAGTGCTTTCTGTTAGGTTTGCGATTAAGTACACACCCAAATCTGAGCCCTTGCTCAGGCTCCTTGATGTTGATGTAAACAGTCACATGATTCATTATTACATGACCATTGGTCACTGTTTTTGTGATGTGATTCATGTGTTTGTACTGATAATCTCAATGATTTAATCTCAGAAATCATATAAATGTGTATATCTGTTTCCCACCCCTTTCTCCCTAGAGTCAAGATGCCTCACGCTTACCCTTTCCTGACTCCAGAGCAGAAGAAGGAGCTGAATGATATCGCTCTGAGGATTGTGGCCCCTGGCAAAGGCATTCTTGCTGCAGATGAGTCTACAGGTACTTTGGGCTGTTGAGTTTTTGTGTGTTAGCAACCAGTTTATTTGCTCTTCTTTCATCTCATGTCGTTGATCCTGTGCAGGCAGCGTGGCGAAGCGGTTCCAGAGCATCAATGCTGAGAACACAGAGGAGAACAGGAGACTGTACCGCCAGCTGCTGTTTACCGCAGACGACCGCGTCAAGCCCTGCATCGGTGGCGTCATCCTCTTCCATGAGACCCTCTACCAGAAGACAGATGATGGCAAACTTTTCTCCCAGCACCTTAAGGAGAGGGGCATGGTAGTTGGCATCAAAGTGGACAAGGGTGTGGTTCCCCTGGCTGGCACTAATGGAGAGACCACCACACAAGGTGAGCGTCCCATGATTATCTATGAAATCGATTATCAGGTTGTTAAAATTACACATGGTATTTTATAACCTTTCGGATCCACTTAAATGCTGGAATAAGATGGACTCTTTAAATCCTCATTTCTTTCTGCATTCGCAGGTCTGGATGGGCTGTACGAGCGTTGTGCTCAGTATAAGAAGGATGGGGCAGACTTTGCTAAATGGAGGTGTGTGCTGAAGATCACTCCCACAACTCCCTCTAGACTGGCCATCATTGAGAACGCTAATGTGCTCGCTCGTTACGCTAGCATCTGCCAGATGGTGAGACACGTACAGCCATATATACAATGTTTTTGTTTTTTGTTTTCTTAATGCTTTCATTTAGCATGGCTGCATTGAAGGATTAGTTCACTTCTGAATGAAAATTTCCTGATAATTTACTCACCCCCCATGTCATCCAAGATGTTCATGTCTTTCTTTCTTCAGTCGAAAAGAAATGAAGGTTTTTGAGGAAAACATTAGATTTTTCTCCATATAGTGGACTTCACTGGGGTTCAACGGGTTGAAGGTCCAAATTGCAGTTTCAGTGCAGCTTCAAAGGGCTTTAAACGTTACCAGACGAGGAATAAGAGTCTTATCTAGCAAAACGATTGGTCATTTTCTAAAATAAATCAATTTATGTTTTAACCACAAATGCTTGTCTTGCATTGCGATGCGCCACGCATTACGGAATCACGTTGGAAAGGGCTCGCGTGATGTAGGCGAAAGTAGACCGATCCAGTGTCTACAAAGTGAATGTGCAAAGACCAAGTCAAACGGCCTTTACAACAACAAAAAAAGGTAAAACAACGATGTCGGATGAGAGGAGAATTTGAGATGGATTTATTTTTTTTTGCTCTACCGCTGTACTTCCTCCTGCGTCCCGCTTGACCTTTCCAATGTGATTACGTAATGCGTGGCGCATCGCAGAGCAGTGCAAGACAAGAATTTGTGGTTAAAAAGTATATAATCTTTTATTTTTTTTTAGAAAATGATTGATCGTTTTGCTAGATAAGACTCTTATTCCTTGTCTGGGGTTGTTTAAAGCCCTTTGAAGCTGCAGTGAAACTGTAATTTGGACCTTCAACCCATTGAACCCCACTGAAGTCCACTATATGGAGAAAAATCCTGGAATGTTTTCCTCAAAAACCTTCATTTCTTTTCGACTGAAGAAAGACATGAACATCTTGGATGACATAGGGGTGAGTAATTTATCAGGAAATTAATTCTGAACTGAACTAATCCTTTAAATAGATCGAAAATGACAGTAAAGACAATGTTACAAAAGATTTTAATTTCAAATAAATGCTGTTCTTTTGAACTTTCTATTTATCAAAGAATCCTGAAAAAATGTATCACGGTTTTCAGCACAACTGTTTTCAACATTTACGATAATAAGAAATGTTTCTTCATGATTTCTGAAGGATCATGTGACACTGAAGACTGGAATATTGATGCTGAAAATTCAGCTTTGCATCACAGGAATAAATTACATTTTAAAATATAATCAAAAGTGGTTGAGCAAAAGTGACTATATCTTAAAATCTTACCCACCCAAATCTTTGAACGTAAGTGTATATTAAAATAATTGTATACTTTTATTACTGACCTGATATCACTTTTCTCATCAGCATGGCATTGTGCCTATCGTGGAGCCTGAAATTCTGCCTGATGGTGAACATGACCTGAAGAGGTGCCAGTATGTGACTGAAAAGGTTCTGGCTGCTATGTACAAGGCCCTGTCTGACCACCATGTCTACTTGGAGGGCACTCTGCTCAAACCCAACATGGTGACTGCCGGGCATTCCTGTTCCCAGAAGAACACCCCCCAGGAGATCGCCATGGCCACTGTCACAGCTCTTCGCCGTACTGTTCCTCCTGCTGTGCCTGGTTAGTAAAACAACCGCAAATACTCAGTCAATCACGACAGAGTCTTTATCTTATCACCGGCCTCATGGATTAACTTCTCGAGTATGTAATTATTATAATTTCCTAATTCCTGACCCATTTTGCCACACCCCTTCTTGATATAGGTATCACCTTCCTGTCTGGAGGCCAGAGTGAGGAGGAGGCCACACTCAACCTGAACGCCATGAACCAGTGTCCCCTGCGTAGGCCCTGGGCCCTGACCTTCTCCTACGGTCGTGCCCTGCAGGCCTCTGCCCTCAAAGCCTGGGGTGGCAAGAAGGAGAATGGCAAGGCCTGCCAGGATGAGTTCATAAAGAGAGCTCTTGTAAGTTTCAGTAACTTGAGATCATCTGCTAGTTGCTGATCTGGTATACAAAAAACAATTTCTATAACCATTTTTTTTCTCTTCAATTGTGGTACAAAAAATCTGGGCATCTTTTGAATGTGTTAACAGTAACTATTAAATTGGTTATGTATATAAATGTATATATTAATACAAAAGTATTTATAAATTTGCTCATTTTATATATATATTATAAATGTTTATTATTAATAATTGTGTTTTTACAAGACATGGAGTTATTTATTCAGGAGGGAGGTTAAGCATTTAATGTTTTAAATCAACTTTACTCTTATTTTCATGTGCTTCTATCTCCAGAACAACAGCCTGGCCTGTGTTGGGAAGTATGTGTCCTCAGGAGATAAGGGTGGTGCTGCTGGAGAATCTCTCTTTGTGGCCAACCATGCCTACTAATCACCAAGAAGCCTTTTACATTTCAATCCACATCTTGTTCCTAAAGAATCACTGAACCTGAACGCATCTGTGCTCCGAACTCCATCATTTGACCCATTCCCTTTTTCTTTCTAGTGTTGTTTACTTCCATGTATGAAACAAAACTATGAAACTAAGAGATGAAACCTAAAAGAGTAATAATTGTAATTTAATAACTTGATGTCCAGATGTTTTTTGCCCTAATCTCCTCCCTCTTCCTTCTTTTAATAATGAAATGTTGAACTCTGTAGAGAAACATTGCTCTTATACTTGTAGTACTTATATTAACTGTATTTGACTTGCACAAGGCACATATACCTTTCAGGGGTATATTATTATTGTTATTGTTTAATATGATACACACTGGGGAAAAAAACAATAAAGTATCTTTCACAGGTAACCTCTTTTGTTTCTTTTCACGGTGTTATTCAGACAATACTTCTTTGTGAGGTTGTGTGAGTGTACTGTTCTCTTCATATGTTTTGCTTTCCAAGCGTGAAATATAACTAAACAGCAAGCCAAACTCTGTTCAAGAGCCAGGATGTGAGCGCTCCTTTAACCCCTGTGTATTGTTCAAATTCACTACCCTTTCGTTACGTTCGGGATGAAAGCATCTACTAAATTAAACTGCTGTAAAAATGTATCGGATAAATATTTTTTTGCATAAATCTGTTTTATCAACCTCAGTCCTGATCAAAACCTACTAAATGGTTAAAAAAAATCCAGGATTTTTACTCTTGTATTGCCAAGTTTATAAATGATGTCACTGATGTGGGGGGAAAAAACACACAAAATGACTTATTTTCAATATTAAAAGTGATTGTGAACTGGATATTTTTTTTACCTTTTATCACAGTCTTGGACATGTGAAAGATTAGTAACAACATTGGCTTTGATGCATTGTTAGTTTTTGTGCAGCAGCATCAGATTTTAATTTTTTCTCCCTCATTTGCTTTTCGTGGCTGTTTTTGCCCCATTGACTACCATTATAACGACATTTTTTGATTGCAAAGTCATGGCATGCTCATAATTCGTCATGTACTGTTATTCACTATAGTTATGTAATTATGTTGTGTGTCATATATTACTGTTTTTATTTGTACAGTAACTGTAAATGATTCAGCAGTGTTTTTGTTAACAGCATGAATTTTGAAGCAGTACAAATAAAGACTAAACGTTGGTTAAATGAATAATTAGCTTAGCAATATATTTAAATAACACTTAGTTCACATACAAACTGTCATGCTAGTAAAAAGCCATAGAATTTGAGCTGATCTGTAGCTTATAAAGTCCCCCTGTAGTCAATTATTAAATCATCTTTGATCACCAAAATGACATACTTTAAAAAAAAAATTCAAGTAAATAAAATTTCTTCATGTCTTAAAATAGCTTGAATGTAACCTTGCCTTTATTTAATATACACGGATCAATGAATATGCAAATTAGCCCCGCCTCCACTCGCTCACGCCAGCTCGGAGAGTCTACTGTTGCTATAGTGACGAGCAATTTGTTGTTTGTGTTGTGGTGTATATTTAAGAAAAAAGCTTGCTTCGCTTCGTATATTCAGTTTAATTTCTGACGCTTAATTTGTTTTAAATTATGAATAGGTAAAACGCCTTGGCAAAACGGTCTGAATCCACTTGCATTCGTTTGGACTGCTCTCTCACTGAATCACCTGAAGCGATTTCTCAGTAAAAACAGACAGTATCGAGAGAACAAGCAGCTGTTTTTCTCAGTGAACATGCGCTAAATGGATATATGACAATTTCGTTGCTTTTGGGAGTTTTCAGATTTAAAAAACATTCAGATGAAATCCTGCAGGCGCCCGTGCCTTCTCCGTACATGAAATAAACGCACATCCTTGAATGAGCGCGGATTTCCAGCGTATTTAC
>RJVU01026577.1:3703557-3720406 GCA_003731715.1 Anabarilius grahami
AGTTTCATCTGACCATAGAAGCCGGTCCCGTTTGAAGTTTCAGTCTTGTCTGACAACTGAGTATGCTGGAGATTGTTTCTGGATGAGAGCAGAGTATTTTCTTGAAACTCTCCCGAACAACTTGTGCGGATGTAGGTGCTTTTGATCATTTTTTTTAGGCTTTCTGAGACTCAAGACTCAACTAATCTCTGCAATTCTCCAGCTGTGATCCTTGGAGAATCTTTGGACACTCAAACTCTCCTCCTCATCGCGCATTAGGACGATTTAGACACACGTCCTCTTCCAGGCAGATTTGTAACATCTTTAGTTGATTGGAACTTCTTAATTATTGCCCTGATGGTGGAAATGGGGATTTTCAATGCATCAGCTTTTTTCTTATAGCCATTTTCTATTTTGTGAAGCTCAACAATCTTTTGCTGCACATCAGAACTATATTCTTTGGTTTTTCTCATTGTGATGAATGATTAAGGGAATTTGGCCTTTGTGTTTACACATGTTTGTACTCCTGTGGAACAGGAAGTCATGGCTGGACAATTTCATGTTCATGATCACCCTGGTGTGCTAAAAAATTTAAATATGAATGGGAATATACTTCAGAGATATTTTACTCATAAGAATTTCTAGGGGTGCCAATAATTGTGGCCAACATGTATTGGAGAAAAACATTTATTTCATAATGTGAGTTTCTCTCGAGACTTTGCTGCTTCAGAGCAGTCTTAGTTAATGACATGCTAAAGCCTGCCGGCACGTTGTTGTGATTGGTTACAAGGTAGTCTGTGACGTCACAAACACCACCGATTTCAAACCGCGGGTTTGTGACCGTCTTTGGTTTACTGCAGTTTCAAACATAAAATACTCAGCAGTGGTGCTGACTTATGAATTTGCACATGGTTTGTCTTAAAGCATGTTAAAAACACCACATAGACATATAAACAACATTAAAAACGTGATTTTCACCACAGGGGGTCTTTAAATTGTAGTCCGTTACTGATTACAAATTACATGACGAAAATTGTAGTTAGTGACAATTACTAATTTTAGGTAATGTATTCTGACTTTGATTGCTTTTAGATTAACGTACTTTTGACCTGACTTGTTTATCAATTAGATTTGAATATGATTAATGTTTGCCATATTGATTTTAAACAAAAAAATGTAACAGAAAATATTTGTCATTCTTTGTCGTCAACATGATTGGATTTTTTGAAAGGAAATGTTAAGAGTAAAAAGAATTAAGGAGAATCAATAAATTATGAATAATCTTCTGCCATTGTGTGAATAATATGTAATCATGTAATCCATAAAAATTAACTATAATCTGATTATTAAAATTTTAAAATGTAATATAATCTAATTACAAGTACCAAATTTTTTGGAATCTATGCATTCCAGATTACATGTAGTCAGTTTCTACCCAGCACTGATAGTAAATTACTTGCAGACTAAACACAATAAATGTGTCATGTTTTCTTGCTGTCGGAGGATGTTTGGGCTTTTATACAGAATTTCTGCTTGTGACGTCATAACGAGGAATTTAGAACGTTAATACACAGTTCCTATTGTTTCTCTAAAGTTAATATGAACTATAATTTACACATTAAGGATGTTGTTTGCTATCTTGAAAACCAAAACAAATCTTTAGAATACTGTTAACTTTCTTATCCTTATGGCAAAATTCTATTTTCACAAACAAAGGTTTCTTAAGAAAATACCTACTTTTATGGGTTTCTTGTGTGAAGTGGAACATTTATTCAAATCACAAACAATAATTAATAGCAAAAAATGTATTTCTTTTTTGAAGAGATATGATGAGATCTTTCATGTACCGTGATTACTACTTGTATTGGTGTTTTGTTTTTGTTGTTTTTTTGTTGTTGTTGTTGTTGTTTTTTATTTATCCTCTTTTCTTTCTTTGTTCTGTTCCTTCTTTTCTTTGTTCCAAAAAAAGTTTTTTAAATGTATCTTTCTCTTTTAACAATCATTGTCAATTTACTTTTTTTCTCTTCCATATGTTCAGATGACTTTGGATGTATTGTTGATACATTCTATTTCATTAATGTCATCTATAAATTGTCTACAATAAAAAAAATAATAATAAAAAGAAAGTGACTCAAAGTTGATCTCTCTCTCTTGATGTGATTGGTTGTTGTTGGAGCAGCCATTTGCGTGAATGATAACAGACCCTGCATCCCAATGTGCATACTATCCACCCTAAATAGTATTGAATATTACTAGTGTCACATACTATATAGGATGGATTGTATGCACATTCAGACGCAGGCACACACACACACACACACATACACACACCACATGCTCACTTTATGAAGACTGGCCAGCAGATGGAGACAGTGATGAAGTGTCAATGAAGTCCTGTTAAATACTTGTTCAAATAGTACAAGTATTCTTATAGTACTGTGAATAGTAAACTTCTATAGTAGTTAATGGGAGGCTACTGATTTTTACATTCCCATTTGCTCCAATAGCAAAAGAAAAACAATCCATGATAGTGTTTCCACAACCTTCCAAAAGAGGGAAAATACATAGAGAAAAGTAAGAAGAAACAAAGCTATTACTGTCTTTCTCTCAGCTGTTGTATTATAAACACCCTCACAGCAGTGTTAACTAGTTTTTGGTATTTTAATGCAAATATACAAACATAATGTTATATAATTTCCCCCCGGTTTCACAGACAAGGCTTAAGCTAGTCCTAGACTAAAATGCATGTTTGAGCTGTTTTAACTGAAAGCAACTTGCACTGACAAATCTTAAAATATGTCAGAACCATTGTTTTGTCTCAAGATGCACACTAGTAATGTTTTTTTCTAGGGTACATTTATAAAAGATACTTAAATGTCCTAATTGAACTAAGGCCTAATCCTGGCTTAGTCTAAGCACTGTCTGTGAAACCGGCCATAATGTTAAAGTTACAGTTTTTTAAAAGAATGAAAATAAAGTTACTAGATTACCAATAATAACTGTGGAAATGCAACATCACAATCTGTGAAAAGGGTACGTTGCATCAGGTGTGCGTAGCTAATTTTCTGATTGATTCTGATCTCTAAAAACTGTAAGCTGCTCCTGTGTCCTGTGTTTTCTCTATAGCAGTGGTATCTGACAAATTTCCTACAGAAACCAAGAAGTTAAGGTTTAGCATAGCACAGTTAGGCCCTGCAGTAGTGTATAGCACCATCTGACTGCAAAAATCTATAATCTTTCTCACATTTAAAATAGCTGTGTTTTAAACATTTTCCAAAAGAACTGCATTTATACAACAAAAAAAAAAAAAAACAGTAACAACAACAACAAAACCTGGTTGCAGAAATATGGCAATTTCAAATCGTCAGTTATTTAACCCTTATAGGGTCTTTGGGGTCTTTTTTGACCACAAATGACGTTTGCTAAAATATATAAAAAAAATTATCTTTGTCCAAATGACATGAAACTTTGTACAGTTGTTAACACTCATGACTCATGTCAAAGTTTAGCTTTTTTTTATACTGAAAAAAAAAATAAGTTTTTCAATAATGTTGAGGATGAATTTTGTCCATTTTCTAAGTGGGGTCTCATTATAATGTAACAATATTGAAAAACTGATTTTTTTCATTACAAAAAATACTAAACTTTGACAAAAAGTAGTTTTTATTGTTATAATTGTGATTTCATAATATTTAGATATGAATCCACCTGAAAAATACTTGTTAAAATATGTCTTTCAGTTAGTCAAATAGCACATAGCAAATAGTGGAGCTCTGCAGCCGTCTACTGGATAAAGTGATAATTTTTTTTACTTTTAAAACTGCATTTTCCAAAAGATGGGCAAAAATCTTACACTAAACCATGTCAAATTATCCATGTTATCCCCATGAATGAAAGTTAGAAATGTGGGTCTTTTATAAAGTGAATTTTACATAAAAAGCTGTTTTTGAATAAAAACCTTAAAAATATTTTTTTAATTTATTTTTATAAATTTATAAAATATGATAAATCCTCCAAAAACTACACACATGTGGAGTAAAAACATTAATAAACAGAATAAAATTACATTTGTTTAAAAAAAAAAAATGTTACAAAATTACATTTTGTTGCCTTGGGTCTCTGGAGACCCCAAAGACCCTGAGTATACTTCCCAAACGAAGACCTCACAAGGGTTAAACAGTCATTTATAGAGGTTCTTGGCTTAAATGTATTAAATAACATTGTATTACATTGCATAAATGTATTAAATTTATGGCCTTAAAAAAAATATTTACTTGAATTGAAAGGTTTTAAGTCATCCAATAGATATACATTACATAGTGTAATAAAAAAAATAATCAGAAAAAAAATCTAAATATCTGTATTTATTGTACATATATTGTGCATTAAAACAGTCGCTGCAAGAGGTGGGAACTATTTACTCCTCGCAGCAGTAGTGCGGTCTGTCGGAATTATTTCTGTGCAGCACCCTGTGCTGTTGTGATTATTGCTGTCGCTTGTCATTATTAGAGGTAATGAAAGTGGAAAGCAGTGGATATTTGTCAGTTTGTCGGTCTGTTTATCTGACATTACGCCGCTGCAAATGAGCTATGGTCATTCAGGTAGACCTATGAATTTGTAATGTTTATGGATGTCTGCAGTTGAACTCAATGTGAGAGAAAGTGAGCTTTCTGTATGTGACAGATTTTCACAGTGAAAAGTCGCAATGGATCGAGCATTAAACTCTGACCCTGTCATTACAGCTGACACTGAAGGTAGGATGCTTTAATGACTAACAGTATTTTATGATTTATAAAATAAGCATTTTTATCCTGGCGTGTCTTTTTCTGTATGTCCCCCAGGTCGTTTTCAGCGCTGGAGAAATTGGATTGGGTTTTGGTAAGTAAATCATCTGTCTGTCAACTTTACTTAAAGTGATACGCAATATGTAAACTAATCTTCATTATCTCCATCTAGGTTACTGGGACTTTGCAATAACTTCGCATATGTGGTGATGCTGAGTGCAGCACATGACATCTTACAAAAACAGGAATCTCAAAACACAACAACTCCTGTAAGATATAGTTTGGCTATGATTATTTATATTAAGTTACCACAACTTCATCTTTGCTTTGTGAGAAAGAGGTGTTTCAATCTTAAAAGTATATTTAAAAAAAATTGTACTCCCAAATAATATAATGAAATAAAAGTGTACGTGTTCTTAAAGAGAGTGTTTATTAACACACTTAAGTATAATTTCAAAAAGTGCACTTTGTAATAGTACATTTTTAAATCTTTTTAATATTCTTTTGTCAATATTTTATGATTCTTACTTTGATGTTTTGACTGACATACTAAATATTTAAAGTAAAAATATTCTAAATGTACTAAATTGCAACTTAATCATTACAAATGTGTAATCACAAATATATTTAAATACATGACATTAAGTTTTAGTTTACCATAAATGCTTATCTGTTAATTTGGCAGTACACTTTAATCATATTTCAAAGACAATAGAAGTAAATACAAAATTATATATAAAGATGTACTGGTACTTTAGTCCTACTTAAGTATACCAAAAACACTCATTGCATTTATTATTTATGTATTTAAACTATAACACGATTTCTAAAAAAAATTCTGAAAACATTACATTCTGTTTATGCTTCATATACAGTCAAACCAAA
Organism: Anabarilius grahami; assembly: GCA_003731715.1. Taxonomy (NCBI): domain Eukaryota; kingdom Metazoa; phylum Chordata; class Actinopteri; order Cypriniformes; family Xenocyprididae; genus Anabarilius; species Anabarilius grahami. The sequence continues at coordinate 3,709,206 of RJVU01026577.1, forward strand.
AATTATTTAGACATTTTTGATCTTTTTGATATGTTTTCACTAGTGTGTGCAGGACACTATAGTTAATTTATGTAAGTGAGGATAGCAAAATAAAGTAAACTGTGACATATAATACCCATAAATTCTTCATACAGTGGACTACCAGTAAAATTGATAAAAATTTGGCCAAAATTTGACCTAAGGTTATTCAGACACTTTGACCTGACACCATGTTTTGCTTTAGTGTTATCTGACATAATTAAGATAAATTTTTTTCTGACACAGTTTAACTCTGAGATCTTGTCATATTTTATTACCATTTTTTTAAACTATAGTGAATAAACTGTATTAATGAATGAAATGTTCAAGGTGTCTGAATAAATTTTGGTTTGACTGTATATTCTTTTAAAGAATATTATGTCCATTATGTACGCTTTTTAAAAGTATGCTATCGTGCACTTTTTCCACAAGGTTTGACTACTCATGTTTCTTGTTTTTTGTTTTATTCACCCACTAGACTCCAGCTCCAAATGGGACTAACATAGAGATCAGGAGCAGCAGCAACAGCAGCAGCCGCTATGACTGCAATCCTGTGTCTACTGCAGTAAGTCTGTCTTTCTTTCTTTCTCTCTGTCATTCGTTTCACCTTTTCAAATTTGTCGCTTATGTTGTCTTGGCATTTGAGTGTATGTTTTAATATTTGTTCAGGGAGTGACACTTTGTTTTCTCTCTGTTTCTAGGCTGTGCTGTTGGCTGATATCTTACCCACCCTCATAATCAAATTCACAGCACCTTTCTATATACACAAAGTGCCTTATGGGTAAAAAGTTGACAAACACTTATTTATTTGATGTCTAACAACCGTTAGCATCTTCAAACAGGTTTAGCTGCATAGATGTTGAAAATATGTCATGTAAGGCTACAATAAGAGATGGATTTGCAGCTCTTGATAGTGTAAGAAATCAATGTCAACCCTCTTAAGAAAGTTAAAGGGACAAAGTCTGATTTGTTTTTAGCCCAGTACAGTGTTTTTTTCTGTTAAAGGGTTAGTTCTGTGGAAGAATTATCCCTTTTATTGTTAAGTAATGTGTTGTTTGATAATCCCCCGGTTTCACAGACAAGGCTTAAGCTAGTCCCAGACTAAAATGCATGTTTGAGCTGTTTTAACTGAAAGCAACTTGTACTGACATATCTTAAAATATGTCAGAGCCATTGTTTTGTCTCAAGATGAACACCAGTAATGTTTTATTCCAGGGTACATTTATAAAAGCTACTTAAAAGTCCTAATTGAACTAAGGCCCAATACTTACCCTAAGCCCTGTCTGTGAAACCGGGTCATTGATTGTTTTCTTTTCACTTTTATTATGAACAGTTTCCGTGTTTTGGTGTGTTTCCTTACGGCTGTTGTCAGCTTCCTGATGGTGTCATTTTCTTCAACTATATTGATGAGCATAACTGGTAACGAGCATGTCCTCTTTTGTACTGGATTAATGAGATCTGATACATGTTGTGATGAACCTCTGAATCTTTCCTCAGGTGTCGTCTTTGCCAGTATTAGTTCAGGATTGGGGGAGCTTTCCTTCCTCTCCCTCTCTGTGTTTTTCAGCAGGTAATTCCTAGAAACTCATTCATTCATTCAAACTGTGTTGTAATGGGATGTTTTTGATGTAATTTGGGTGGGGGTGGGGGCTTGATCTTATTATGTTAGGTATTATCTGTGGTAGTGACAGTAGTTATTTAGCAGTTTTGACCCAATATGAGCCAAAAAAAACAAAACAAGCAAACAATGCTGAGATATTACATCTAGTATGCCGTATAATTTGTGAAATGTATTAGGTCTTCTGGGTATTCTATATGCATGCAGCAAATTAGCATACTATGCACAGCCACTATCTACTACCATTGAAAATTTTGGCATCTGTAAAACATTTTTAAACAAACTAACACTTTTGATTCTGCAAGTATGATTTAAATTGATAAGTAAATATGTTCATAATATTACACATTTCTGTTTCAAATAAATTCTGTTCTTTTGATTTCTATTCATTAAAGAATTCTGAAAAAAATCATCAAAGTTCCCACAAAAAAATATTAAGCTGAACTATTATATTAATAAAAATATTAAGCAATGTTTTCAACATTGATAATAATCAGATTTTTTTATTTAGAGTGATTTCTGAAAGGTCATGTGTCACTGAGAACTGGAGTAATGATGCTGAAAATTCTGCTTTGCCATCACAGGAATAATTTACGTTTTAAATATATTTAAATAGAAAACATTTATTTAAATTGTAATTAGAGATGCACCGATATAAAGCAGATAGTTTAAAAACAGCCGATTGTCAGGGCTGATGTATCCTGTCAATCAAAAGAGGGCAGGAAAATGCACTGAATTTGTACCTTGTGTAAAGAAAATGCTAAGAAACCAGTTTAATGTTCAATATTAATAGTAATTATATGAATTAACATTTAGAAAGTTAAGAAATATTGATTTAACCTTCAGAATTTAGTTAATGTGTGTTAATATTAATCATGTGTTATGTGTTTGTTTATAACTGATACCATTTACTCTGAAACAAGTTGATGAAATGGAGAGAATAATAGTTTTTATTTGCATTTCTTTCAAAATATAATTATTAATTATAATGAAATTATAATTAATTTTAAAGTAGGTATAAAAGGCAGAACTCCCAAACTATCAGTATCGGCAGATATCACTCTGAATAATCGGTATAGGTGGAGAAATGTAGTATCTGTGCATCTCTCATTGTAAAAATTTTTCACAATATTGCTGCTTGAACTATGTGTTTTTGGTCAAATAAATGCAGCCTTGGTGAAATTAAGAGACTTTAAAAAACACTGAAAGATCTTACCGACCCCAGACTTTTGAATGGTAGTGTATATACTGCATATTACAGAAAAAGTATGAATAATATGTTAGTATGCTATTTCGAGCAAAGCCGTAGTCACTGATCTCAGTTTTACTTGTTGAAATCTATGTTTCTGGTTTTTTAAGGGATGTGTTAAGTGGCTGGGGGTCCGGCACAGGGGCAGCAGGAGTAGCTGGAGCTTTCCTCTACTCAGCATTTACTCAGGCTGGTCTGACCCCCCAAGTTACGTTATGGATCATGCTGGTTGTCCCTGTTATTTTGGCTGTTAGGTAAGAATAACTTTCTCAACTCTCTGGGTTGTTCCTGTTGACCAAATTGATTGCTTAAATGTATCTCTTTCTCTCATTCATTTTTTCCCCCAGCTATTTCTTCCTCCTGGTGTTTCCTCCTTCGTTTCCACAGTGGAGACGGCACAAGGTTGGTCACGGTCCTTCCAGAACAGCGAGCTCCCAGGAGAGACGCCCTTTAATTGAGGAAGAGACTGATACAGATGAGGACTCTGAGCCAACTCAGGAAGAACAAGGTGTGTGCGTTAAGGAGCTGGTTGCTTGTATAGTTGCACCTTTTCATTCTCATGATGATGTGTATGATGGTCCATTCAGATAACTGTACTGGCCATGCTCTCTTCCTTATGACAGAGGACAAGCACTCCAGACCCCTGACCTTCACTGAACAATTATACATTATTAAGGTTAGACCTGTTGTGTGCATCTATATGATCCTCAGTTTGGTGTTTCTTGTCTGCTTAAATGATATTGCATCTGCTTTGGTCAATAAATATGTATTGTAGTGTAATTTTATAATTCCTATAACAGTTTAGAATTACTGCGATAAAAGTAGTAATATCCAGTTAGTCATGTGATCTCAGTGTACTTATTTACATTTATTTTCTAGGCCACTGAACATCAGAAATGCTGTTTCTTTCTTTTGAGGTTACATTTTTTTTAAATGACTTGGTGCACATTTAAAGTGTGAGCATAGCTTGTGTGTGTCATGTAGGATAGTGTTTTGTGCGTGTGTGTGTTTTTGTTTTGTTTGCACCTTGTTGTGCCGCAGTCAGGAAATACACTTCCTCTTTGAGTCTTTTACTTATTTTACCCATATGATCTCTTTCAGGGTCTGCTGAAGTTTATTTTTCCTCTTAGTGTTGTTTACTTTGCTGAGTATTTCATTAACCAAGGACTGGTGAGTGTTTTCTGTAACAGTCTCAGATAACAGTCAAAAAGAGCGAGACACCAGTAAAACTACCTGTGATCTCTACATATCACTAATATATTTATTCATCTCTCTCATTAGTTGGAGCTGCTCTACTTTCCCGACTCTTCTCTCTCACACGCAGAACAATATCGCTGGTAGGACACATCACATATCTCTTTATTTCATGACTTTGAAATACACTGCCGTTCAATATTTTGTGGTCGGTACTGCTTTAATTTGATCAAAAATACAGTGAAATATAACTACAATTTAAATCTTTTCCATTTTAATATATTTTGAAATGTAATTCATTCCTGTGATGTCAAAGCTGAATTTTCAGTATCATTACTCCAGTCTTCAGTGTCACATGATCCTTCAGAAATCATTTAGATATGCTGATCTGGTGCTCAAGAAACATTTCTTATTGTTATCAATGTTGAAAACTATTGTGCTGCTTCATATTTTTTGTGGAAATTTGAAAATTGTTTATTTGAAATTTTGTAATATTATTAAAAAAAAATCTTTACTGACACTTGATCAATTGAATGCATCCTTGCTGAATAAAAGCATTCATTTCTTTCAAATTAAATACAAACATGAATCTTATTCAAACAAGTTTTACAAAGGCATTCAAAGAAAAAAAAATTACAAATAGACAAGAAAGAAAAGAATAAAATATAGATAGATACACACATAAACATACTGAAATAATGATAAAAATAAGGTACAATTCTTCCATTGTGGCCTATTAATATAGACATAATGAAAAAAGTAGTTGTCACATTATGAGAACGTTTTTGACATGAAGGTGAATATATGATGACAGAATGCTCATTTTGGGGTGAACTATCCCTTTAAGAAAACATCCCAAGTTCACTTTGTAAAAGTCTTGGTTCCTTCACCTCAAACAGCACTAGTTGTGTTTTTGTTTTGATGTTATTTCGTTGAGTTTAAATGCCAGCAAAAGCCCAATGTGCGTCATTATCTCTCCTCTGCAGGTATCAGACACTTTACCAGATTGGTGTGTTCTTTTCCCGCACATCTCTTGTCTGTTTTAAGATCAGGAAAATTTTCCTTTTGTCTCTCTTACAGGTAAGATCTTAAGCTGATGCACAAGAAACAACAGTACATAAACTTAAACATACAGTCAAAAAAATTTTCAGACATTTTTGATCTTTTTGATATGTTTTTACTAGTGGGTACAGGACACTATAGTTCATGTATGTAAGTGAGGATAGCAAAGTAAACTGTGACATATTATACCCATAAATTCTTCATACAGTGGACTACCAGTAAAATTGATAAAAATTTGGAACCAAAAATTATTCAGAAACTTTGACCTGACCATGTTTTGCTTAAGTGTTATCTGACATAATTAAGATAATTTTTTTCTGACACAGTTTAACTCTGAGATCTTGTCATATTTTATTACCATTTTTTTTTTTTAACTATAGTGAATAAACTGTATTAATGAATGAAATGTTCAAGGTGCCTGAATACATTTTGGTTTGACTGTACATATGAAACAGTAAATACAAGACAATGGAAAACGTTTAAAACTCCTCATGACACAGATTACTCTTTCTCTTTCAGTGTGTGAATGCTGTTCTGTTGGTTTTCGCTGTATATTACCAGTTCTTGCATTACCCATGGGTGGTCTTTATTATTGTCCTCTATGAGGGTCTGTTGGGAGGAGCAGCCTATGTGAATACATTCTATTTCATCAGTAAGGAGGTATGTAAACCTCATTCGAACCATTTAATTTAGATGAACATGTATCAGTCAATGGCGTCTAAAGCATTTTCTTATGCTGTTTCTGGACAGACTGCTGAGCGTGAGAGAGAGTTTGCCATGGCTGCAGCAAGTGTCGGGGACAGTCTGGGAATCGCCCTGTCTGCAGCTGCCTCCTTCCCCGTTCACCATTATTTCTGCTCTTTATGAGTGAATGATAATGTGTGTATGTCAAACATAAAGACTTATCTTCTCATGAAAAATATCATTCCATTTGAGCTTTGGACTAATATGTTATGATTTAAATTAATAGTATTTTAAATTAATGTCTTATTGACCTTTGAGGTACTGACACCATGCTAATACAATTTTATTGACCTGTGATGCACCTAAAACAAGAACAAATTTTAATCTTCTTTCTAACTAAAAATCCTGGAATCAAATGTATAATGTTTAACAAAATTATTCTTTAAGTGTTAAATTAAAATATTTTGCTTTAAGGTACTTGTTTGTTGCTCTCTTGACCCTGTAAACTCACCAAATAGTTCCTGAAATGTTGCTGCCTCCATTTATAAAGCATTTTCATTTCTCTTTTTGTGGCTAATGGTGACGGTTGCAGGTCCTCACCCTTGGTTTTGCAGTTGAACTTATTAAGCAAACGTCTGCAGACTTGGCAACAGTCTGTTGTTTTCTTAAAATTCATTGCTTTCATTTCCCTTTCCTTGCCAGTTGCCTGTGATGTTTCAAATCATCTTCATACAACAACTGAGCAATGGAAAAGTAATCTAATCGTGCACTAGATGGTAGTTCGGAGTTGCAGTTCTGCCTTTAAGAGCAGTAAAGGGATGTCTGTGATAAAGGTGTTGGCGTCTCACTTTGGCTCACACATTTAACCCTCTGGCCCTCTTCGTTTAGGAGTCACACATGCCTTCCTTACGGTCAAAAGTGACCGAAGCCTTTAAAAGTAACTTTTTTGTTTTTCAGGAAAACCAATGTAATATATTTTTGTTCAATATTTTTTGATTATTAAATAAAATTTTGAGGGTATTTTATGGTACTATTTTTCCCCATTGAAAATAATACACAATTTTTTTTTCTAATTCTTTTTTTTCCCAATTAAAGCAGTATTCCATGTTAAAATAGAGACAAGGCATTTAAAATCCATTTTTTGAAGGTAGATTGGTGCCATTTGGTGTAAGTAAAAAAAAAAAAACGTATGTAATGCCATGTTGTAACCACTAGATTCCTATAGAGTTCTATATAAAGTGGCTTATAAATTCTCTAGTGGTTTTTACTTTTACACACAAATACTTATTTTTATTAGGTTTTGCACTTGGATTTATACTTAGACATTCTCAAAGACTACTTTTTGTCAAGGTTTAGATTTTTTTTGGTTTGAAATGTTGATTTGAAGTGTCGGTTTTTGCATTAATTGTACTACAGTCAAACCTGAACACAGAGGAGGGCATTTTGTTACACATAACATCAAAAGTCAATAAAAAATATAACAAAAATAAATGGGTATGTTTTATTACAGCTTAATAAATCTGGGTCTGATCTGATTTCAACCTCTTATTTGAGTTTTGGCTCAATTTTACCATATTGTTACAGCCACACCGGTCCATTTGTGTGTGTATAATGGTGTGTTGTGTGTGTCTGTGAATGTGTGTAAGTGAGTGTGTGTTTGAGTGGGTGTTTCTGCTTTGTACTCTTGATGTTTTTGTGTGTGTAAGCTCTTTCTTGCTGTTCATTTTTTTACTGCTTTGTGGCTGAATTATTGATTTTATTTCACAGATTTGTATAAACTTGCTCTGTGTTATAGTCGTGCTAGTTCGTATATATGTGTGTGGGGGGAGGGGGGTGTCTATTTTGCACTCTTTACATTTTAAAGTGTCACTCCTTCATTGCTGTGCAATTTTTCTGCACAGTAGCTGATTTGTAGTTTGTACCAACAAAAGATTCTTTGAGTTGTCGTATTTTTTAGTATTTCCCATTCATTTCCTATGTCGGTCATATTTTTTTTTACGACTCTTTAACATGTCTAAATCATGTCATTGATTTTTTTGTGTTCATATTACTAATGCGACAAAAGTCACCAAAAAGTGTCATCTCATTCTGATGAAGCTACGATTTTTAACATTTCAAAATACACATTTTTTCTGTCAAAAATGACCAAAGAGGGCCAGAGGGTTAAATCATCAGTCAGCTCTGAGTTGACAGTACACCTCAACCAGATTTCAAAGACAATATAAGTAATTATATAATTACACATAAAGATGTACTTAGGTACTTAAATCGGTCAAAAAAATGAACTCTTTTAAGTATAATATTTCTGTAATTAGTACTGTTTTTAAATGTAAGCTAAAATGTATTTATTTTTCACAAGGGGTGATACTTAACACAACCAGAAACGTTCATTGTAGAAAACAACAGGCCAACACCTATTTTAAACAACTATTATGACATGCGTGCAGTTTAACAACCTCATATTAATTGAGGTTGATTAATTTAGCTTTACAACCTCAAATTAAAAACTGCAAAAAAAGCTGAAATGTGAATAAAATTGGTGACCAGTTATATACACAACATACTTTTTTTTTTTNAATGCAAAAACCGACACTTCAAATCAACATTTCAAACCAAAAAAAATCTAAACCTTGACAAAAAGTAGTCTTTGAGAATGTCTAAGTATAAATCCAAGTGCAAAACCTAATAAAAATAAGTATTTGTGTGTAAAAGTAAAAACCACTAGAGAATTTATAAGCCACTTTATATAGAACTCTATAGGAATCTAGTGGTTACAACATGGCATTACATACGTTTTTTTTTTTTTACTCACACCAAATGGCACTAATCTACCTTCAAAAAATTTATTTTAAATGCCTTGTCTCTATTTTAACATGGAATACTGCTTTAATTGGGAAAAAAAAGAATTAGAAAAAAAAATTGTGTATTATTTTCAATGGGGAAAAATAGTACCATAAAATACCCTCAAAATTTTATTTAATAATCAAAAAATATTGAACAAAAATATATTACATTGGTTTTCCTGAAAAACAAAAAAGTTACTTTTAAAGGCTTCGGTCACTTTTGACCGTAAGGAAGGCATGTGTGACTCCTAAACGAAGAGGGCCAGAGGGTTAATGAAAAATACCTGTTATTTATCAACAAATGACTTTTATTTTGAAAACCCGAGCGTATAGCCGCCATCTTGGGTATTTCTCGAAGATAGCAATGTTCACATTGATGCATATGATACAGTAAACCAGGCGGAGGGATCGATTAAAAGATCAAAACTGGTGAGATTTGACTATATTTTTTGGTTTGCTAAATCAAACCCATAAGGATAAATTATTTTACTCCAATATTAATTTCTAAAACTGAATTTCTCTTTTTTATCCTTAGTGACATGAAGGTCTAGCTAGCTTAGCAGCACAACTAACATAATGAGTGAATTTAGCAAACCCTAAGCATAATAATTTGAGTGGGCCATTCACTTCTGTATTCTGTGAGTCCTGCGGAAATCCAGTTATTAATTTGCACTGTGTTGTCATGACATGCCCGACTCTATGAGGGTCTGTTGGTGCACTAGTCACGAATCGTGATTCACGATCGCGCAGACTCAGTCAGGACAGTCTCTCTTATGACTAATAAGTTGGTCATCCATGTCTGTGCACACATTAGCACATTCCTCATCAATTAAATCTTGGTTGATTCGTGTGTGTAAACATGGCATCTTCCCTTTGTTCTTGCAGGAAGTGTCTGGTGTTAAACTAACAGTGTGCCTGTGGTCCTGTTGATAGGAAGGGCTCAGCAGTGCCTGGGTGCCCAGGGAGCCACTGCCTGAGTCCCTAGAGGTAGACACCAGACAACCACAGGACATGAGCGCCGCTAAAGGAGGCCTGGTCATCTTCACGGCCAACTCCAACCCCTCCAGCAGAGAGCTGGGCAGGAGGATAGCCGAGTAAGTTGCCACTGGAGGTCCATTATAACATGGCAGTTATATTGGGTAGTTAGGAAAAGTGGTAAGGCATTCATTCTCCAACAGCAGATCTGAGCTGGAACAACTGTATTCTTTTGAGTACCAATGGTTAGTACCAAATCAAGATTTTTTTTTTTTTTAACTAAGAGGTGTCTTTATCTCATTTAAAGTATACTTCCATTCAAAAGTTTGGGGTAAGTAAGTTTTCTTTGCTTTTTTGCCTTTTTTTAAATAAAGATGCATCAAATTAATCAAAAAAGTGACAGTAAAGTCATTAACCTTTTATGTTACAAAAGGTTTCTGTTCTAAATAAATCCTCTTCTATTCATCAAAGACAACTGTTATCACTTTCATAAACATAATGTTTCTTGAGCACCAAATTTAAATGATCATATTTGATTTTTGCTCAAATGTAGCTTTGGTGAGCATAAGAGTTTTTTTTTTTTGTTTTTTTTCAAAAAACATTTTTAAAAAATACAGCCCCCAAACTTTTGAATGGTAGTGTATGTCTGAATGGATCTCACAAAGGCTCACATTTCATCAACAAAAAAAATAAAAAAATCCATGCAAAGAATAAACAACAATAGTTAATGTAACTGAGATTTACATCTTGTAACTTAATTGTTAAGTACTGATGATTTCTTCTGTGTGTTTAAACTGTTATTTTGCATCATATTGCCCTGAACTTTTGTTCTTGCACAGGCGGTTGGGTGTGGAGCTTGGGAAGGTGCAGGTCTATCAGGAGGCTAACAGAGGTGAAGGCCTGTTTTTTGCTCAACTTTCTATTAAATATCTGCTTTTTTTTTAAATCTACACTAGCGATGGCTGCTGCTGTAGTGGTTGTTCATTCTTTGCGTGCCATACTGGAGAGAGTAGACAAAACAGAGCAGGGATCTGAGCTGCTATTGGCTAATTAAACTGACAGTCTTTGTTTTGGGTCATGCTTGCGTATTGTAAAATGGAGATACGCTTACACTCCCACATGCAGACACTTTGATGAAATTCTCCTAGCATTGCCTGCACAGTCAAATCTTTGTGCAAACTTTTAAATAGCCAGTCTGTTTGAGTGAAGTTAAACATTTAGTGTGGATCAAAGAAAAAATAAAAGTAAAAATTTTTATCCCACAGAAACACGGGTCCAAATCGAAGAGTCTGTGCGCAGCAAAGATGTTTTCATCATTCAGACCGTGTCCAAGTAAGAAGTCTTAGGGGCTGTTTACACAACACCATTTTCAACGGAAAGCTTTTTATGCATTTTGGCCATTCATTTACACGACAACGACGTTTTGGCGGCCTGAAAACACAAACTTTTGAAAACATGTTTCAAAGTGCAAGTTTTTGAAAACGCTACCATTGTCAATCTGTGAAAGTTTTTTTGATAAATAAATAAAAAATTGTGTTTATATATATATATATATATA
>RJVU01026577.1:3720659-3794006 GCA_003731715.1 Anabarilius grahami
TCTAATTGTAAAGAAAAGTTGACTAAATGGGTATATATATTTATCTCCAAACTAGTTTTTTTTATATCTAGAGTCCTGTTTTGACAGCTCAAACCCCCTGAAGCCAGTGTGCTGCATTATGCAAATTCATGCAAATTAACCCTCAGTTTGACATTAATACTGATGTTAAATTTACAAATCTCCATGTATGCAAAGTAGGTTTCCTAAATCGCAGTCTTTGAAAACTTCCTTCCTTCCCTATCTGCAGGGATGTTAACACCACCATCATGGAGCTGCTCATTATGGTGTATGCCTGCAGGACGTCCTGTGCTCGGAATATCATCGGCGTCATTCCCTATTTCCCTTACAGCAAACAGTGCAAAATGAGGAAGAGAGGCTCCATCGTCTCTAAACTACTTGCCTCAATGATGTGTAAAGCAGGTAAATGAGTCCATCCAAGACTAAACAGTCCCTTCATTTGTGGTTTATAAGGATACTGGGCAATTATAGTCCTCTAACTCATATGCTTTGTATGTTCGCTCTGTCCATTGTGGCTTTGAGCAGGTCTGACTCATCTCATTACTATGGATTTGCATCAAAAGGAAATCCAGGGTTTTTTCAACATTCCAGTGGACAATCTCCGGGCCTCACCGTTCCTGCTACAGTACATACAAGAAGAAGTAAGTCCTTGCTTAATGCTTGTCTTCATGTCATTTGCATGAGATCTGAAATTCCTGTAGATACTGTAGTTGTTCTTCCTGTTTGTCCTGTCAAAGCCTTCAGATTGAATAATAGGTCAGTCCATGTTATATTGCTAATAAATAGAAACCGGATTTATCTGATGCTGAATTTTCTCAGAATAAATTACTCCACTCAAGATTATGCATTCATTTATTCATGAGAAATTTTCTCTCTTGCTCAGATGGAAGGTCATCTGCCATTAGTTAGTAATGAGCCTTGACTGTATGTGAATGCTTGATATGTGTGTGTATCTCTGCCTTTCCTTTTAGATTTGTAATTTTTTTTTACTTTGCCTTTGCATTCAGATTCCTGACTACAGAAATGCTGTAATTGTGGCCAAATCTCCAGCATCAGCCAAAAGGTAAAATAATATCTTACTTATGTCATGTAAAATATCCACGGACCTAAGAAATAGAGACTTGCAGGAGTAATTGACTAGTCAAGTATTTGTTCTATATCAGCTAATAAGAATACAATATTAAAGTACCTTCACAACTTTACCTGCTTTAAGCACCAATGAATTATCCTTTCCCACCAAATGCCTCACTTAAATCTCATTGATACAACTGTATGCATTGGGTGGCGCTGTGCAAACATGATGTTGAGGTTATGAAAGATGATGTGTGCTTTCAGATACACTCAGGTGTGTCAGTATTTCAATTCCTACTGGTATATTGATTCTTTTTACAGTCATACATCCCACAGGAAGAATCTGCTTTTAAGTTAGAAAGTGAATGAGAAATTCAATTAAAAAGAAAATTCACCATGCTTGTCACATGATGATATAGGGGCTCACAAACAACATCAAAACATCTATAAAAAAAATATACAATAGTACTAAAAACACAATAGTGCCAAAAAGGCTTTATAAATAAATTAGTAAGGGGGAGGTGCAAAGTTGTATTTAGAAAAAGAAGGTGGTTCTCAACCAGGGGACCAGGCCCACTAGGGGGCCTCAGCAAACTTGCATGGGGGCAATAAATCTCAAAGGGATTGTTCACCCAAAATGAATGAACTATCCCATGATTTACTCACCCTCAAGCCATCCTAGGTGTATATGATTATCTTCTCTCAGACGAACACAATCTGAGATTTAAAAATATCATGGCTCCTCCAAGCTTTATAATGTTAGTGAACGAGGGGCGTGTTTTGAAGCCCGAAAAAAATGCATCCATCGATCATAAAAAATAATCCATACGGCTCCAGGGGGGTTAATAAAGGCCTTCTGAAACACCCATCCATATTTGTTTAAACCTCGAGAGGCGTCTAAGCTTACGATACTCCTACATCCTGCATCATACGTCATGTCACGGGTTACTCAATTGGTGCAAGCCAACTTGCTCAGTATGCGTACTATCATCTGCTGGGAGCTAGTTATTTAAATTTATAAAGTTTTAAATATGGATATATTTCTTACAAAAACGCATCGCTTCGCTTCAGAAGGCCTTTATTAACCCCCTGGAGCTGTGTGGATTATACTTATGATGGATGGATGCATTTATTTTGGACTTCAAAACACGTCCCCCATTCACTACCATTATAAAGCTTGGAAGAGCAAAAATATTTTTAAATATATCTCAGATTGTGTTTGTCTGAAAGAAGATAGTCCTAGACACTTAGGATGGTTAGAGGGTGAGTAAATCATGGGATAATTTTCATTTTTGGGTGAACTAACCCTTTAAAATAATGTAAATTTGGTTATATTAACAATCTTAACTAAAATAATAATTTTTAAAAAACACTAAAAATTAGGATGCACAACATTTAAACTGACATTTTAGTTGATTTATTTTTATTACAACAACAGAAGTACCAGAGGTACATATCAGCTTAGATAGGGCCTTCAAATATTGTCTTGCACAAAGTAGGGGCCTTGGAAAGGTTAAGAACCATTTATGTAAGAGTACTTGACTACAGATTTTTCAAAATGGTCATATCTACTCAACAGGATTTGGAGTAGGATTTGCAGCTCTTTTTCTTCTTTCATGTTAGTTCCTTGGTTTGTGTCAAAACGGTTGAGTAGGGCCACATAAAAAAAAAAATTTTTTGAAAATGAACTCTGTGTCTGTCCTTTTTACAGGGCCCAGTCATTTGCTGAAAGATTGCGGCTGGGCATCGCTGTGATCCACGGTGAAGCCCAGGATGCTGAATCGGACCTGGTGGATGGACGTCATTCCCCACCCACTGTCAAAAACATTGGCGCCATCCATCCAAGCCTAGAGATACCATGTGAGAATCTGACCTCAGCAAACTCCCTTAGTCTGTTTTGTTTATTTTTTTCCTTATTCCCTGTTGTCTTCTCTTTTTTTCTTGCATAGTGCTGATTCCCAAAGAAAAACCCCCAATAACTGTAGTGGGAGATGTAGGTGGACGAATTGCGATCATAGTGGTGAGTTCAAGATGATTTGAATGTCTTTAGGGTGCTATTTTAAAGGATTAGTTCACTTTCTAATTAAAATTTCCTGATAATTTACTCACCCCCATGTCATCCAAGATGTTCATGACTTTCTTTCTTCAGTCGAAAAGAAATTAAGGTTTTTGATGAAAACATTCCAGGATTTTTCTCCAAACGGTTGAAGGTCAAAATGTCAGTTTACAGCGATCCCAGACGAGAAATAAGGGTCTTATCTAGAGAAACCATCGCTCATTTTCTAAAAAGAATTTAACATTTTATACGTTTTAACCATAAATGCTCATCTTGAACTAGCTCTCTTCTTCTTCTCTATTTGAATTCCAGCAGTGTAGACACTGCTAAGTGCATTACTGCCCTCCACAGGTCAAAGTTTGAACTAAATTGTCATATACAATATTCTAGTGCAAGTATATAACAATTAGTTCAAACTTTGCCCTGTGGAGGGCAGTAATGCACTTAGCAGTGTCTACACTGCTGGAATTCAAATAGAGAAGAAGAGAGCTAGTTCAAGATAAGCATTTATTGTTAAAACGTATAGAAGTTTTTTTTTTTTTTTAGAAAATGAGCGATGGTTTCTGTAGATAAGACCCTTATTCCTTGTCTGGGGTCTTGTAGAACGCTTTGAAGCTGCAGTGAAACTGTAATTTTGACCTTCAACCGTTTGGGCTCCATTGAAGTCCACTATATGGAGAAAAATCCTGGAATGTCTTCATCAAAAACCTTCATTTCTTTTCAACTGAAGAAAGAAAGACATGAACATCTTGGATGACATGGGGTTGAGTAAATTATCAGGAAATTTTAATTTGAAAGTGAACTAATCCTTTAAGTTCTTCTAAAAATAGAAAAAAAAACTTCTAATCCTTTTTTGTTTTGTTTTAGGATGACATCATTGACGATGTCGACAGTTTTCTAGCAGCAGCCGAAACTCTAAAAGAAAGAGGCGCCTACAAGATCTTTGTCATGGCCACTCATGGAATCCTCTCCTCAGATGCCCCTCAGCTAATAGAGGAGTCCGCCATAGATGAGGTCATCGTAGCATCATATTAATTTGAGGTACAGAGTGACAAAGTGTGTTTTCATGAACTGACTTTTTGATGTCTTTCTTTACAGGTAGTTGTCACCAACACCATTCCACACGAGATCCAAAAACTCCAGTGTCCCAAGATCAAGACGGTGGATATCAGCATGATCCTGTCAGAAGCCATTCGCCGCATCCACAATGGAGAATCCATGTCTTACCTTTTTCGTAATATAGGCATGGATGATTAGCAGGATTATGTACAGTCAGTCTTAACATGTGCACAGAGGTCAAGACTTATTTCTCTCCCTATTGCCTGTAACATTAACTGTTTTTCCTCGTCGCCCTGACTTGCTCATCATAACTGCTTCACCTCGTTGTATATGTAATATTTTGAAATAATAATTGTTCGTTCAAAGAACCAGGATGTTCTGCAATGCTACATGATTTCAGTGTCCTAAAATGCTGATGTCAAAACGTTCAGAGGTTTGAAGTGCAGGAATACTCCACCTCTTGATCTAAAATGTTGGCACTTTTATACGATTTTGAAGTACTAGAATTAAAGGAAGGACCACTGGATGTTAAAATTACCTCTTTATTTCTTTTAGCCATAGATCTTCGCTTCCTTTTTTAAAAAATAATTGAAGAATGGGCAACTCCACTATGTGGCCAACAATTACAAAATGTTACCATATATGAAATCTATGCTGTGACATATCAGTGTCAGTGCCTCTTGATTTGTGTAATTATTGTGCCACCAGTAGTTTCTGTGTATCCGTCTGGTAATGCTAGGCTAGGTAGTGCTGATGTAAAATTCGAGAATTATTTCATACAAGGCAAAGGTACTTTCATAGACCTCAATTTAGCGCTTAAGATCGAAACTAATGTACTTGATTGAATGTTTTTCCCCCCACTAGATTCTTCTACTAACACTTTAACAGAGAGCCTATTTGTTTTGAAGCATCATTGCCTCATAAATGTTTGGTCATTGCGGCCATAATTTCTAAATATATTGCCTGTAAGAACTTGACTTCTTATTTTCAAATGAAATGCAGGGTTTTTGTTATGTAACTAATATTTCAGGCTTTTGTATTTATTCACAGCACTTGATGACAATGAATAAACAACTTAAAGACTATCTGGTGTCATCTGTGTACAGTGGTTATTTAATGATCCACCCTTTTCTCAGGCCGGCTGAGATTAGATTGACAACTAGGTTGGCAGAACTAGAGTTTCCAGTTTGTTGTACCATGCTAGTCTGTTCTAGACTTCAAGCATATGCTGTTCACTGGCTTTTGAGATCTGCCTTATATATTCACCAAAAATAAGCCAACAGAGGGCAGTCAACACATCACAGAACTCCCCATCCACATACATTTACAGTATGCTAGCAACACCATAGTCATAGGTTCGATTTTATGGAGTGCACAATCTGTCGCTTGAATGCATTTTAAGCAGATTTGGGGAAAATCCTCTTCCAAGTGCATACATTATGCTGGTGAATTTGATTCGCTGCCCTTATCTAGATCTGCATACGGTTCATTCAAAGAAAACACGTTTTTAAAGGAAATTTTTTTAAATAATAAAAAAGATATTCTCTACAGTTCTATTAATTTCAATAAATGACACAGATAAGCAACAGTGAGTTAGATGATAAAGACAGTTCCTGTTTTGCAAAATGACTCAAGCACCCTGAGGGCAGAAAAAACTTCTGACAGGGATGTAGCAGACTCTACTTCATCAAAAACTTCTGTGTTGGAAAGTACCTCTCTACAAAGCTTAAGATGTATGACCCAAGTAATCTTGCAGCTAGTTTCACAGGGAAGTATTTCTTCTTTTCCTGCAAATACTTCCTATAGAGATATTTTTAACTAAAGCAGGGCAGAGAACGGTTGTTCTCTATGTCTGTGTTTAGTGAGTCTTGTGTTGCCCACAAATGCTTGCTCAGTCATAGCTTCGAAGGGATAGTTTAGCCAAAAATGACAATTCTGTCATTATTCACTCACCCCTCATGTTTTACAAACCTGTATGAGTTAAAACATACATAAAAATGATTCAAAAAATATCCCATACAATGTAACGAGTCCAGTGTTGATTTGGACCCTATTGAATTACATAAATTTTCATTTGGGGTAAAATATCCCCTTAAGAAATCGAAACTTGCACCATTGCTGTGTGTTTGCCAAAATGCCAATGCGCCATTACTGTGTGATGTGTACACACAGAACTGGCTGGAACAATGATTATAAACAATTATAAGCGTTCTTTGGTTGGGTGTGCGGTATGGTGATGCTCTTCTTTATGAAATGGCATCTCAAGCGTGCCTTTGTCAAATTAACTGTCTGAAAATGCTTGCTGCTGCATATACAGTGGCAAGAAAAAGTATGTGAACCACTTGCAGAATCTGTGAAAATGTGAGTAATTTTAATAAAATAAGAGGGATCATACAAAATGCATGTTATTTTTTATTTAGTACTGTCCTGAGTAAGATATTTTGCATAAAAGATGTTTACATTTAGTTCACAAGACAAAACAATAGCTGAATTTATTAAAATGACCCCATTCATAAGTATGTGAACCATTGATTCTTAATACTGTGTGTGGTTACCTGATGATCCACGACTGTTTTTTTATTTGTGATGGTTGTTCATGAGTCTCTTGTTTGTTCTGAGCAGTTAAACTGAGCTCTGTTCTTCAGAAAAATCCTCCAGGTCCTGCAGATTCTTCAGTTTTCCACCATCTTTTGCATATTTAAACCCTTTCCAGCAGTGACCATATGATTTTGGGATCCATCTTTTCACACTGAGGACAATTGAGGGACTCAAACACAACTATTAAAAAAGGTTCAAACATGCACTGATGCTCCAGAAGGAAACACGATGCATTAAGAGTCGGGGGGGTGAAAACTTTTGAACAGGATGACAGATTGTTTTTCATTTAGTACTTCCCTTCGGAAGCAACAGAAGATACTTGCATGTTTCCCGGAAACAAAATTAAGTACAATTTACCTTGATATTTGAATTCAAAAGTTTTCACCCCCGGCTCTTAATGCATCGCGTTTCCTTCTAGAGCATCAGTGAATGTTTGAACCTTTTTTAATAGTTGAGTTTGAGTCCCTCAGTTGTCCTCAGTGTGAAAAGATGGATCTCAAAATCATTCTGTCACTGCTGGAAAGGGTTCAAATATGCAAAAGATGCTTGAAAACTGAAGAACCTGCAGGACCTGGAGGATTTTTCTGAAGAACAGAGCTCAGTTTAACTGCTCAGAACAAACAAGCGACTCATGAACAACCATCACAAAACAAAAAGCAGTTGTGGATCATCAGGTAACCACACACAGTATTGAGAACCAATGGTTCACATACTTATGAATGGGGTCATTTTAATAAATTCAGCTATTGTTTTGTCTTGTGAACTAAATGTAAACATCTTTTTATGTAAAATATCTTACTCAGGACAGTACTAAATAAAAAATAACGCATTTTGTATGATCTCACTTATTTTATTAAAATTATTCACATTTTCACAGATTCAGCAAGTGGTTCACATACTTTTTCTTGCCACTGTATGGCCTTTATTTGCCTACTCTGTAAGCATAAAAGAGATGTAGACTTTACTGGAAAGATATCTGGATGACTATCTAACTTCCATGTAAATTACCCAGCAAAGGTTCCTAGGAGTTATGGCCTTAAAACTTTGTAACACTATAATCAGCCACAAAAGAAAAGACCTGACAAAAGCAAATTACTTAGAAAACAAGTTTTTATACTTCGTGATATTAAAATGAAGACATCACCGGTCCGTCGAAAGTATTATTCCAGCTTATTGATGGCTAATTTGATAACAACAAGGTCTTTATTACCTGGAGTAAGATATCTGTAAGCATTAGCATCCCATTCGTCTCTGTGGCAGTTGCTTGTCTTGTCCAGGACAATGCCAGAAATATACAATTGCAATTCTGCCTTTTTTGCACATGGGCTCTTAGTTTTGGACACAACTGTTTTTCACATGAACTGTAAATGATATGTCAGTAATATTTGCAGAATATTACATCATGATAAAAATGTTGGTTGATGACACCACAAGAACACTGACAGTCCCAAGCCACCATTAACTTAACTGAATGAAACTGTGGCATGTAATAAGGTTAAAATATGTTTGAAGCTACTTAAATAAGAACATCTTCATACAATGGAAAAAAGGATGCTAAAACATCTTCATATAATGGAAAAAGGAATAACGTCCAACTGTAATCAAGTGAACTCTGTCCTGGAAGGTCTGTGTGTACAGTCTAGGGGTTTCTAATCTTCAACTAAACAAAGTCTGGAGTTTCTGACCTCAATCTAAATGAGTAGACAGCACCCATATCCAGTGTTTCCTTTAGTATATACCATTTAGCTAAAGTCAGCCCATGAAAGAACCAGGAAAAAACATGTAATGCAAATGGTGAACTATATATGATGATTTAATGAGGCCCATAATTGACCATTTACAATAAGCTGAATGAAAAAAATAAAGTACATATTAAAAGCTTTAGGGACAATCATAAAGCTTTATCTAAAAGTCTGTGTTTGCAATTTACATAAAACGTTCAGTTTAGAAGAACTTGTTTGTATAGGGAAAACCCTGTTAGCTTAAGTGCATTGTAGAAGGGTGAAATTATGTTTGCTAAATGGAATGAATAAAACAGTTTTATGTAAGATCAACTCACATAGTTCAATAAAAACATTAAATACTAAAATAACACAGAGGCTTTTTTATTTCTATTGCACATCATTACTTTTATGACATCCGTATGCAACAAAGAAATCGAACTGCACTTTGTTGCCTTATTCTAGTTGCTTGGTGGAGACCCTTTAAAAGCCTGCTTCTTCTTTACTTGTCCTGGACATAAAATTCCTGAAGAAGAGCAGCTATATTTTGTAATGGATGCAGAACGTTTCCTGGAAACATTTGGCTGGTCTGACTGCCTGATCCTAGGTGCAATCAGCTGGACCTGAGGCTGTTTTAGGGGAGAGATGGGACCATTTGGTGAGGGGACTGTCGGTCTCTGAGGAATTTGTGTTGACCTAACTGGAGCGATTGCTCCTGTGGACAATTTTTCATGAGATGGAAATAATGTAAGGCTAGGCTTATTCTGCCATAGTGGTTTTCCAAGTGATGGCAGCTTGCTATGCAATCCAGCCTTAGGAGCTCGAAGCCCAAATGAGTGATTGCTAGTGTCTGCTTTGCTGATGGTTAACTTGGTTAACCCTCCTCTTGCTTGAATAGGAATTCTGGATGATGTTTGATGTGGTTGCTAGGATGAAGAACAGAATATTATTAATGATATTATCCTCAATCCAGTTCTCGAAATTGATTATAATTGAATTAGTGTTTGCTTTTTTGGTAGTACAGTAAGAAAGTCTTACCTTTCTAACCAGACACTCCAGCTTCGATTTTGCCTCAGGCAGGTTCTTGTTCATCTGATTTGTACAAATATGTTCCCCTTCTTGTTTCTCCTCAATCAAAGCTGTTGGGTGGCATGTTTCCTTCTTATTCCTACTGTTAACATCATGACCCAGCTGATTCTCTTTACGTTTTATATGTATGGGATCAGAATGGTTCAGCTCTTGGGGGTCTGAATCCTCTAATATCAACAGCTCGATGGTTTCAAACTGTTCAGGCAGTTTCTCTTGAGGATTGTGCTCCTCAGAGTTTACCTTTAACACTGCTGGACTGACCTCATCATTCTGCAGCCTTAAGTGCTCATTCACATGCTCTTTAGATTTTAGGTTGGGTGGATTATTTGATCCAGAATCTAAATAAGTCAATGGATTTTGCAGTTGCTCAGTCTTAGGCAACTCTACAGACTTTGTTACCTCAGACTCCTCTGGAAATACAGAAGTTATATCCTCTTTATTTTGCAGTATTGAGTTCCTAGATTCACTGCCTGTTGCCAAACACAGTTTGATAGCATTCACTTCTGAAAGTTTGAGTTTTAAATCTGGACTTTTCTCTGACTGTGGGTCCTGTATTGGCGGTTTAGTAGTTGTCTCAGGTAACTGTACAGATAATCCCTCATATATTAAATCTACAGTTACCTCAGGTTGTAAATCCTGCAGTGGCAGTTGTGCAGTTTTCTCAGCTAATGTTACAGACTGTCCCACACATTTTACAACTTGACTTACCTTAGATTTTAAATCCTGAAGTTGCGGTTTTGAATATTTCTCAGGTAACTGTACAGTTTTTCTCTCACATTTTAAATCCAGATGATTGTCAGATTGTAAGTCCTGTAGTGGTTCTATTTCAGCTTCCTTACACGCTAAATCTAGACTTACATTAAGTTGTAAGCCTTGCACTGGCTCTTTTTCAACTTTCTCAAATAACTCTACAGATTCTGCCTTGGTCTGTATTTCTAAAATTTCCTGAGAAACGCTTATCTCATGTTCCTGTGAAAAGTTACTCATTGATTTGCTCTCTACTACTGGCTCTGATGTAACTCCAGACACTTGTTCTTGGTGTCTGTGAACTTTTTCATCCAGCTGAGTTTGAGTTTTATCTTCAGACCCTAAAACTGCCTTAATTTCATCTGCCACTATGTGACTGTCAGCTGTTATTTCTAGTATGTGCTGAAATTCAGGCTGCTCCTGTCCAGAATATATTTTAGGTTCATCCTTTTCTTTCATGTTCTGACAGCTTAGCTTAGAAAATTTCTCAGCTTCCAGTACAGGCTTCAGTATTTTCAGAGGTTTGTTCAGGTTGAAGTTCTCAACTGAGCTTGGTTTCTCAAGAGCCATATGAATATCCGAATTCAAACCCACTGTGTCACTGCATTCAAAGTATTCCTCGGAAGTTGAAGAGAAGTTGAAACAACCATTCGGAGTCTGTGAGAAATCTTTGACTGGTTGTTTACTATCATTTATTATGACACCTTTGTCACTTTCTTGGGCAAAGGTGGTTTCGGAAGGTGCAGTCTTTGTTTTGAACTCTGTAGATAAGAAATTGAAGACAATACTGCAAGAGGTTTTCAAAAGTTTTGGAGTAAACAAGGTCTGTTTATTATCCAAATCCAGATCTTGAGTTGAGGATGAATTTGAATGAGGAACTTCCTGCTCTTGATGACCATTTTTGATTGGATTATGCAAAGATTCTTGTGTTTTTTCAGGCACAAAAAAATCTCCAACAGACCTTAAGTCAGCAACAGGGCTAAAACAATCATAGTATACATCAGACAATGAAGAGATGCTGGAGTCACAGTTAGACATCTGTGTACCATTCCAGCCATTTTGGTTTGTCTCTGGTTTTGTATCTTTGTGTTCTTGAGTGGCAACATCAATTAAAACTTGGTCATCAAGACTTTGCTTAACAAAAGGTGTGTCTGGAATTGCAAATGAGTCACATTGAGTTTCGTTGTACACTGCTGATGATAATTTCATGTCAAGATTGTCAGAGGTTTGGGTAGGAAATTTCAGAGGTTGTGGAGTATCCAGGGTTTGCTCTGTATCTGAGACTCTCTCGTCTTGAGTAAAAGGCACACTGGGAATTGCATTGGGAAAGTCTTTTTCAGTGTGAATGTTTTTACTCTGCAGAGATGTAGAGATGTCAAAGGTGTCTTTTTCCATTACACATAGTTCCTCTTTATCAACTTTACTACAGGCAAGCACATGCAGTGTTTCTGGCTTTTCTGAAGGCAAGATAAGATCCTCACTCTGCTTGTTGGCTGGGCTGCTTGTTTGATGTTGACTTTGATCAAAATTCTTCTGCGCTTCTCCTGATGTTTGTTTTTGAGCTGGAGCTTCAGGATCAGAGGGAGTTTGGGATATGGGTCCAGGACAAGCCCTCAGAGATAAAGACTCTTTTGGCTCATGAAAAGGATCCTTGAATCGGATGGCTTGAGACACTTCAAAGAGCTCTGAACGCATTAGGTGAGCTTGCAATGGCTTGTTGGAGTCTCTTATGTTAATGAAACCAATGACATCACTCGGTGGGTCAGGATCAGGCCAGGTCGGCACATAATTGATCATGTTCGCCTTTTCCAGGTTGAGAAGTCCCGGGTGAACAGGTGGCACCACTGGGGTGTCTTTGATTTGTTTGATGACTTCCGTCTGATTCTTGGAAATGCTGTTCTTGGCACTTGTCTGGTCAGATACAGGTCCATTGGTAGTGAAAGCGCAGTTGGAGACCAGAGTGTATTTTGGGTTAATGAGCTTGAGTGCCCTGGTTGCTGAGGGAAGAACAGTGGGTACCACCTGAGAGAGGAACTCAGGTTCAGGCTCACTGCTCAGATTAATCTTGCTCAGGCACACTCCATTAGACATCACATACATGTCCTGAAACAATGTGTCAAACGTGTCGACTGCTTGGCCGGTGAGAACAGTGATGAGGTTTCTGTCCAGTCTAGAGGAAGACCATGTGAAACTGAAAATAAAGAATACCTTTTTTATTTTTATAATAATTATGTACATTAAGGATGTGTTTAGCTACTAGAATCATAAATTCGGTTAGGTCTAACCTTGTTAAACCGGGTTGACCAGACTTACCTATATGACCCTGAGACTGCTTTGTCTCCATCAATAAACATGAACTTCTGGTTTTGGTATCCACACACTCTCTTTGAGGAACGACTGAAAAATTGTGCCCCTCTAATGCTGCACACTCTCAAGTTCTGATGAAAAACAGAGTTCAGCATGTTTGGTTAATGCCTGGATGAAAAAATATCCACAACTAAAAGAAATTATGGCAATTAACTTTCATTCACACAAAAGTCAGACAAATATTGTGTTAGGGTTTAACAGAAATGATTCTTTCTTGCCTGAAGGAATAAGAAGCTAATGAAAATTGATCTACAAACAGGGTTTTATGTGTACCATGAGGGTTATTTAAAGGTTAAAAAATGCCTTTTAATTTTGAGACATAGGCTATGTTCACATTGTCATTTTTTGGGATTGACAACCGCATTTACTTACAGGCGCAAGTCTCGAAATGTCCCGTTCAAACAGCAACTTACAGTAGCGTCTCGAATACTGTCTGTATGAACGTGCAACGGGAGACAAGCCAATATTCTCTTACCAGTAACCACAGTGACAGCAACCAAAGTAATATAAAAGATGGCGACGTCCATAAAACTGAAAAGTCATATCACTTTTGACACGACAAGTGTTCAATTCAGCCGCGCACTCATCCATCAAATCTTCATTAACCGACTGCAGCTTTTACATCGGGGTGGAGAGCGGAGCATTTGAGTAGAAACACAAAACTGACGGGAGCAGCTCCAGTGCAGAACAGTGACTGGATCTAAAAACTTCAGATGACACACAGCTCATATCTCCTTCGAAACCACACATGAAAACCTGCTTTCTCGCTGTAAAGGACTGACAACCGTATAATGCTGCTGTGTAAACTGTATGCTGGACTTGGTTTCGTCAATGAAAGTCTATTAGTATATAATCACATTAGTAAGTAAACACACGAGGACAAATTTTCTTTTACATCACATCTCTATAATGTTTTCACACTTATGCACATTGATGGTAATCTTAAACTATGCTGCACATTTTAGTATTTAAATTTCCATAGACTGTAAAAAAATTGGTTATAGCTCGCGAACTCCAAATTGATTTCTCTTTCGCGTCCTCAATGCACTTGGATGGTCACATAGACACATTATGTCAGTCAAATTACCCCTCTCAGCAAGTATTCTTGTAAACACATTCAGTTATGTCTTAATTGAACGAGGTGTGAATTCGGATGTGTATCTATCTGATGTGTGCGTGCATGTCTTACTCTTAAAGTGACAGCAACCTATAAATACCTGCTGTTGACTGTCATGTAAATTAAACAACAAAACACAGCTTTAACAAAGATTAATCTATATTAAATTTATACAGTGAACAGTGTCATTTTACATTTAATTATTACATTTCTGTGCATGAAAATTAATACTACAGTTAGACCTTATACTTTATTTGTAACTTTATGTAGTATTTATCTATGCTTGTTGTGATTGGTGTACAGAATTTGTTCTTTTTACAGTCTGTTCATTTGCCTTTAATAATGTATTACTTAGGCTAGTAGTTTATGCTGTGGTATCAGAATAGTTTAAGTGGGCTAAGTAATAAATGCAAAGTTAAGTTACCCCCTATCCAATTTTATTTTTGTGCTGATCCGAAAAATTATCCGATCCGTGACGTCATAACCGTGATGTGATCCGAACAATGAGTTTTGTGATTCGTTGAACCACTACAGATTAGTAAAGAAACAAACATCTTAAATGGGATTATAACAAGTTTGCGGTAATGCAAAGATGTTATTTAATTTTGTAAAAATATTTTAATTTGAAAACGCTGTGCATTTGTTTGTTGTTGTTGCTTGAGTTGAGAAATACACATTTCAGCATTATCAGTAATCTGTGTGTGCATTTTCATTGAGAACCAAGCATGACTCATGATACTATTTGTTTATTATATCGCAATCGCAATATTGACCTCAATAATCGCAATATGACATTTTCCCCAAATCGTGCAGCCCTAGTATCAACACTACACACACGTCTTTCTAATAAATCTCTTACTATCACTGATACAGTATAAAATTCTATGTTATTTCCAAAATGTGTTGCAAAATTATCTATCAACAGCAGAAATCTGGTTCTGTCTCAAAACAGGAGCATCAAAAGTCATAAGTGCTCACAGTCGCCTCCGGCGGTTTGGAAAATTAGACTTTCTGATTTGGAGTAAGTTATCTCTCAGTTGTTTCTGCTCATTTAATAATGTTATGTTTCTTTTCCGCTAATAAAATCTTTAATAAAAACATTAAATTGTAGCTCAAATGAGTTTCTATAATGAATTGTGACGTGCCTTGAGATGTCCAGTGTGCATGCCTGCTTTCTCACACATTTTTAGAAAGTGCTTCACTCCAGTGGCCTCCAGCATAACGTACACGGCAACCTTTCGCTTGTAGCTTGCATCCAGAAGATCTTTGAATATGTCAATATCTGTGAACAAGTCCATGACAATTGCAATAACCTGCAAAGGGACAGGCATTAATGAAAACACAAGAACTTTGTGGCAAAAAAAAGACAGCACATTGTAATATCTGTCAAAAACATACTGTATTCCAAAAATATTAATGTAAATAAAACTGTGCACACAGATGAAAAACGGGACAAAAAGTAATTCAAAGTAATCACAAGAGCAGATTTAGAAAAGTGCATGGAGCACTGTAAGGACTATCCCAAATATAAGCTGTATAGGGTCCAATAATGTTTTTACATTACATATTATATTATCAGCATACTAATTTGAGTGAAAAGTTAAATCAAACTATTTAAAGAATTTGAGTGTATTTTGCTTCACTGCAGCAGCACTCAAGCTGCGTGAAGTTTGTGTAAAACCTGATGATTATGTTCTCCAGCATGATTTTGAGATCAACATGATCAAAAGAATATCTCAAGCTTCAGTGAAAGAAAGATCTGACATTTTAAGTTCACATAGTAATTTTTCGAAATCTGAAGAAAAAAAAACTTTTTAATTAAAAGTTGTTTATTTAAATTAGATTTAGAATTTACATTTTCAATCTGAACTTTATGTATGTACACATAAAATGTACGTAGTTTTATTTATTTGCTATTATTTACTTCATACAGTGGTGGTCAGAATTATTGGCACCCTTGGTAAATATGATCAAAGATGACTGTAAAAATAAATCTGCATTGTTTATCCTTTTGATCTTTAATTCATAAAATTAGCAAAAATCTAACATTTCATTGAAGGAAAAGAATTGAAAGTGGGGGGAAAATCACATTATGAAATAAATGTTTTTCTCCAAAACACGTTGGCCACAATTATTGGCACCCTTTTATTCAAAACTTTTTGCAACCTCCTTTTCCCAAGATAACAGCTCTGAGTCTTCACCTATAATGCCTGATGAGTTTGGAGAACACCTGACAAGAGATCAGAGACCATTCCTTCATGCAGAATCTCTCAAGATCCTTCAGATTCCCTTCTTCTCTTCAGTTCACTTCACTCATTTTCTTTAGGGTTCAGGTCAGGGAACTGGGACGACCATGGCAGAAGCTTCATTTTGTGCTCAGTGACACATTTTTGGTTTTGATGTTTGTTTTGGATCATTGTCCTGATGGAAGATCCAACCACGGCCCATTATTGGATTTCTAGCAGAAGCGGTCAGGTTTAGATTTTTTATCTGTTGGTATTTGATAGAATCCATGATGCCATGTATCTGAACAAGATGTCCAGGACCTCCAGCAGAAAAATAGGCCCACAACATTAAAGATCCAGCAGTATATTTAACTGTGGGCATGGGGTACTTTTTATCCATGTGTGCACTAAATCCATCTGGTGGGTTTGCTGCCAAAAAGCTCTTTTTTAGTTTCATCTGACCATAGAAGCAGGTCCAGCTTGAAGTTCCAGTCGTGTCTGACAACTGAGTATGCTGGAGATTGTTTCTGGATGAGAGCAGAGGATTTTTCTTGAAACCCTCACAAACAACTTTTGATGATGTAGGTGCTGTTTGATAATTTCTTTTAGGCTTTCTGAGACTCAAGACTCAACCAATCTCTGCAATTCTCCAGCTGTGATCCTTGGAGAGTCTTTGTCCACTCAAACCTTCCTCCTCACCGTGCATTAGGATGCTAAAGACACGTCCTCTTCCAGGCAGATTTGTAACGTCTTTAGTTGGTTGGAACTTCTTAATTATTGTCCTGATAGTGGAAATGGGGATTTTCAATGCGTTAACTATTTTCTTTTCTTTTTTCTCCATTTTCTATTTTGTGAAGCTCAACAATCTTTTGCTGCAAATCAGGGGCCGTATTCACAAAACATTTTATCTTACCACTAAGAGTTCTCCTAAATAGCAGTAAAAGTTCTTAGCTAAGAGTTTTCTCTTAAAACCTATTCACAAAGCTGCTGAGACAAACTTTTACTAAAGAAAAGACTGAAGTCTTAAGCTAAGAGTAAGGGCGGGGTTGACCTCGTTGCTATGGAGTATACACACAGTGATTGGCTGATGGGGGAGGAGTCAGCGATTTAATCATAGAAATATTGTAGAATGAGGTGTCATGTTTCCACATTAAAATAAAGGTTTTAAAATACAAATGTTGCCCTATTCAAATAAATATTTTTTAATAAAAATGTTGCCAGTCAAAATAAAATGTTGCCATATTGTTGCCATAAAGGTTTTAAAATGTAGGCTAGTTAATTGTCCACCTCTTGGTCGTCTGCAT
Organism: Anabarilius grahami; assembly: GCA_003731715.1. Lineage (NCBI taxonomy): Eukaryota > Metazoa > Chordata > Actinopteri > Cypriniformes > Xenocyprididae > Anabarilius > Anabarilius grahami. Next base: position 3,738,032 of record RJVU01026577.1, read on the forward strand.
CTCAAGAGAATGCAGAATTCAAGCGACAAATTATGTTTTATAAACAAAGTTTGGGAGAAACAGATTCAAACGGTCTTTCTAATCAGCTCGAGAGGAGGAATATATACACAGACGAGAGCCGACTCACCTATAGTTAGTCCGCCAACCCACTCCTCTCTCGGCTGGGGATATGGGGAGAACTTTGGTTTTGGGCTAAATTTCAAGCTTGGAGCCCTCGATCCCCTTGGACAGCACACCAAATACACTTATATATATATATATATTTTTTTTTTACTCTATTCAATCATTTGTAAGTGTGAACTCATGAAAACCACTGGCACAGGTAATCAGACAATATTTATTTATTTCTTAAAGATTTGTTTTGGGGCAGTCGTGGCCTAATGGATAGAGAGTCGGACTTGTAACCCAAAGGTCATGGGTTCGAGTCTCAGGTCCGGCAGGGATTGTCGGTGAGGGGAGTGAATGTCCAGCGCTCTCCCCACCTTCAATACCACGACTGAGGTGAGACCCTTGAGCAAGGCACCGTACCCCCAACTGCTCCCCGGGCGCCGCAGCAATGGCTGCCCACTGCTCCGGGTGTGTGTTCACGGTGTGTGTGTTCACTGCTGTGTGTGTGCACTTGGATGGGTTAAATGCAGAGCACAAATTCCAAGTATGGGTCACCATACTTGGCCACATGTCACTTCACTTCATTGTAGATTCAAATCTATCAATCAAAATGTATTGCATTTATGAAGAAAAGGTTCAGCACCTAAGGCTCTATCGCTATTGCCTCAATGGTGTACAGTGTCTTTGGGTGGATTAGGACTGTTTGTGATTTGGTCTTAGTGACTTAGGAGTCCTCTTGACTACTCCTAACGTTTCACAGATTTAGGAGCTAGTTTTAGCGCTAAAATGCTTTGTGAAATACTCTTAGAGCAACAATTTAGGACTCCTAAAATTAGGACTGACACGCCCATTATTTTTAAGAGTTTCTCCTAAATCGGCAAGTTAGGAGCTACTTTTAGCCTTAAGATGTTTTGTGAATACGGCCCCAGAACTATATTCTTTGGTTTTACCCATTGTGATGAATGATTACGGGGATTTGGCCTTTGTGTTTCCTCATGTTTATACTTCAGAGATGTTTTATTCATAAAAAATTCTATAGGTGCCAATAATTGTGGCCAACATGTTTTGGAGAAAAACATTTATTTCATAATGTGATTTTCCCCCCACTTTCAATTCTTTTCCTTCAATGAAAGGTTAGATTTTTGCTAATTTTATGAATTAAAGATCAAAAGGATAAACAATGCAGATTTATTTTTACAGTCACCTTTGACCATATTTACCAAGGGTGCCAATAATTCTGACCACCACTGTGTGTGTATACGTATGCATCTTTATGGCCCGGTTTCACAGAGAGGGTTTAAGATTAAGCCAGGATTAGGCCTTAGTTCAATAAGGATATTTAAGTATCTTTTATAAACATACACTAGAAAAAACATTACTAGTGTTCATCTTGAGACAAAACAATGACACTGGCATATTTTAAGATATGTCAGTACAAGTTGCTTTCAGTTAAAACAGCTCAAACATGCATTTTAGTCTGGGACTAGCTAAAGCCTTGTCTGTGAAACCAGGGGATTATGAAGTGTTTTAATATTTAACTTTATAATTCTCAAAGTTAAGGTTCCAGCAGTGCCCAGCCCTACCATTCAGAGGGCTGAAAATGACATAAGCCAGTTTTATGAGCTTGAGCACACGTGTAGTCTATCCTATGAGTCCATCTCTACATGTTCACTGGACTTTGATCAGTGTCTTATTCACCAGAGATGAGTCACAACACAAATCACAAAATCATATATAACATATATTCATCCCCTACCTTCTGTGCATGGCCGATCATTTTTCTAACGACCTCTTTAATATGTGACTGCCCCTCATAAGGGGGTTGAGTGTACACTTGAACACGCGTCACTCCGCGGTAGGACACCCGGTCCGGCCACCCGATGTCCAGCTGTGGGATCGAGCAGTCCGAGCGGTCGGGCCAGTACTGCAAGGAGAGCTCTTCCCCATCACTTTCCCCGTACAGTTCAGCATTATTATCGGGGGAACCCGGGCAATACACCTCCACAGTGCTGAGAATCCTCTCAAGCTCAAGGTCCGATAGAAAGCAGCGGATGTTGTTTGTTCTGATGTAGTCTTCAAAGGCGCTCTGTCCATCACGGATCAGTGTCTCCAGCGCGATTCTCTGCTCCTCACTGTAAAGGAACTCCGGCTTGGACTCGTTAGTGCGCAAGTTGACGTGATTGTCATCAAGGCACTGAACCTGTGACAGTGCCATTACTTTAACTCAGCGGTATTTTTAACAGCATTTAAAAGTTCTTTTGCGTTTAATTTTGTAATTGAAAAGTTAAGTTCAACTATTTTAACAAACAATGTTAAATAATTTTAATATTATAGGCTACACAAAAAGGCGTGCGCGTACAAGGTCCGGTTCACTCACTTCTGCTCATCTAGTTGATCCTGTCAAGAATATGAATGTGTGTTCACTTCACGCACAGATGCAAGAGCAGGTAAGCGCGAACACCTCAGTCACGTGACCCACTATCAACCAATGGTAAAAGAAACCATTATGATGTTATTTACCTGGGTGCTTAGTAACTGTTCTCAAGTAGTGGGGAAGTTTTGTACGCCAGTTTAAGGGGGAAAATGAACAGTTATGTCGTGCAAGACTTGTAAATATAAGTAAGTATTATTTTTAATTCTTAGTACATAATTTTACTTTTTGAAATGATTAAAAATGACACAGAAAGCTTGTGGTTCAGCCACACGATGCATTTCAGATGCATTCTGCCCACTGATCCCACATGAAAAAATACTATAGTAATTTGTAGTAAATACTATGGTGTTTTTGAACCAGTAAATTGTAGTATACTGTTTATATTATAGTATTTACAACACTTTATTAATGAATGCTACAGCATTCTGCTGTATTAACTAAAGTGAACTGATAAACTGTAATAAATACTGTAGTATAGCTACTTTAGTTTTTACTACAGTAAACTGTAGTGTATTGTAGTATAATATACCCTATAGTTGTAGAAAACTTAGTACAGTATTGGGTAAAGTAATTTGTTTACTATAGTTGTTATATTAACACAGCAACTATAAAATTACCACAACAAATTAATTCAAGTACTTTACTATAGTATGGTTCAAAAACACTATAGTATTTACTATTAATTACTATAGTATTTTTTCATGTGGGTTTGTTCTGAAACCTGTAGTTTTAAAAGCATCAAAAAGACATGAAACTGCTTCATATAGTTATTTAAAACATGGGCCTTTGTATCAAGAAAGTGTAATGAATATTATATTTGTATTCTAGCTAATTCTGTATAAAAATATACATTGTTTAATAAGTAGGCTACTACAGCTACAGCAAGGATGTTTGCTTTGCAAACCCAAATGTAGCATCTTAAATTTTTAAAAGCACACATTGGTTTAAAAATTCACATCTGAGGTATGATTGTGTGTAATTTATGTTGTCAGAAAGTGAAGTTAACTGCAGACCTTCATTTACTCAAAATTATTCTCTTTACTCACAGTTCTCCTCTGCGTTCTGTCTGACTTTGCAGCTCATCAGAATTTGAAATAAAGGAAGATGAAAACTTATTGAACGAGCTTAATAATTTCATATCAAGTTTAGTAATTTCCTGGCTTGACCCAATAACCATTTTGTGCCCAGACCGAAGATTATTGACGTGCATACTAACTTGTTTATATTCTTCAATATTCAGTCATCATAATAGTAACATTTACATAATCAAAAGAAGCAGATAACAACAGTTATAAACAACATATACACAGAAAAGAATTGTAATAAATATAGCAATTGATTGAAGAATGTTTTTTAGCTAATATCCAAATTTGTATGCAAAGTGCAGTGAAGAGATTGCATTAATAAAATTCATGAATAAAATTTCCAATTGCATTTTAAAACACAACAGTATGTGTGGAGATTTTTTTAGATTGAGTGATGCTGGATAATTTGAGGGCTTTTATCCGAAAAAGCTGAAATGTGTCATCTTAGTGTCAACAGCATGATTATGTCTTAGTAACTGTTCATTTCGTTAGGTTTGCTTGTTCCATAGTCATTTTCAAACACACTTAGCTTGATAATTCCTGTTGTATTAAACCATTGAACGATGCTAACAATCAACTACTGCTATGTACACACAGTGTTGTTACTGTCCTTCAGAGTCAGTGATACATGGGCTGGACATACTCAGGGGGGAAAAAGCCCACACATCCACGGCAACGACCTTTCCAGCGTTGAGAATCTGAGCAGTCCAGCAGGTCTATGACATCACCCCGCAGGAAGTGCAGCTGGGAGTTGTGCTCTGGATTGAAGTCAAACAGGGCATGTGCATGATGGGGCCTCTGATGGGAAACAATAACAGACAAAGGTCATTATTGCTGTGCCTACCTTCACATTTTCCACATTTAGGTCCCTTTTGCTGTCAGACTTTATGTGCCTCACTATTACCATTACACCTGAGAGATTTTTCATAAATTCTAAACTGATGTCTAGTGTGTTATTCCTAAATGGCAATCAGGTAAACATTTAATTTACAATGCATCCTTGAAAAGTCTGACATGGTGTCTAAACATGCTTCACTCCAAGTAATCACTTCTGACACCTCTGTGCTCGCAAATCTGAATACAAAAATACTTTCCTTTGGCATCTGAAAGACAACATTTATTTGTACACATTTGCTGTCCTTTCCCATTAAACCAATATTTTCTTGCTCTTTGGTGAAAAAAACAAACAAAAACAAATGTTGTTTACAATCCGGCTGTCATTTCAGAAGCATTTAAGTATGAAATGTTAATTGCTGGTGGCAAAATGTTGGTACCCAGTACAAAATAGTTTCAGAAAATAGCTGTTTTTGTAAGTTTTGTCTTACCTTTAGTGTATGTTCTGTATCCCTCAGAAACACAGTCCTTTCTTTTGCAATGCTGTTGGTCTTGTAGAAGTCCACAAGCTGATTTAAGGAAGGGAAGATCTCCTCCCAAACAAAGTAATAGCCATCTCTATCCTTTAACACCTTGAAATGCTGTACGTGATCCCCATAGCTGGTAAGAAGAGACAAAGATTCAGAATAAACACATAGCACTACAGAATATCGGAGTACTTACAGGGTAAGCCCTCTAGGATATCATAGAGTGACCCTCAAAAGCCTAACACTTTTAAATCACTCGTTTCTTTTACGCGTACTCTAGTGTACGCGCACAGTCGAAGGCACGGCCTTGGAAAGTATACTTCATTCGACTTGTACACGTACACAAGCGTTCGACGCATGCGCAGTTTTGAGCAATCTTTCGCCACAAGTTACAACCCATGTAAACATCCTTGTATTCTTTAATGCTAGAGTTGTACAAATGAAGGTACTTTCTAAACTCGCACAATCTCGTCTATGTAGGCCTCCATTGTCGCTCTAGCTTGCATGCGTTCCTGCATGTTCTGTTTATGCAGTTTTTCTTTGGCTACTGAATCAACGACCCCAGAGCACGATTGCCACCTTGTGGATAAACTAATTACTGCAAAAAAAATGAAATGCGCATGTGCGACCACAAAATCCGGCAGTGCCCATACAGTACGCGCCTACTCTTCTTATTCTGTACGCTGACCCACGCATACGCATAAAAAGTGAACTATACTTTGGGCTTAATCACTCTTGGTGCCTCTAGCAGCTCCAAATGGAACTGCAATAATGACTGTTTCTTTGAGTGTTGTTTTAATATCAGTTATATTATAGTATGCCTAATTAAAGGTGGTACAGAGGATCTTTTCGTCGACTGATTTTTTTAAATGAGCGCATGCGTAAGAACAACCCCCCACCATTTCGAGGGCACGCCTCCCAAAAGGACACGAGTAGGTTTACCACCGGCATTCGCTGTGTTATTAAGCCGGGCACACATTTAACGACTAGCTAAAACATTCTGACTGTGCTCAACATACAGCGATAGTTTCCTGCTCCTGAAGCAGATTTATATACTTCCACATGGAATTTGAACACCGACTGTAATCGCAGACTGAACGCAACTGGCTCTGACTGGACGCGTTTGAGCGCGATCAGTCATTAGTATCAATTTACATTCATAATCGGCCTTACAATCGACTTAAAGCCACGCACACACTTAGTGGATTCATTATGTCGGACTCACCGCAGGTAACTCATAATCTGCAGTTGTTACTCCTGTCTCCTGACAAAAACATTGCATGTGGCGCCTGTGGAGTGTGGAAAGTTACTGGAGCGCGCAGCCGCACGTCTCTCACAAGGAACGTCATGGCAGTGATTGACAAGCCAGAGGGCCAATCGTTTACACGATGATCGCGTAAACGATTGGCTGATGTTTTTAAGGCCCTACCTCGTGCACAGATGATGTATATTAATAATATTCCTTTCAGTGCACCTAATAAATAGTCTTTTATCAGTTAGTAAAGACAGTTTCAAGTAATATTTCAAAAATGTATAAAACAAAACATCCTCTGTAGCACCTTTAATACTATTTTGATTTAGCTTTTATTTTATTATTAGAATTTAATAACTGTATTATGTTTTTGTCATTTTTAAGATTTTTAAAATGTATTTCTATTTAACTTTTACTTTAGTTTCAGTTTGAGTCATTTTAGTAGGCTACTTAAACATCAACTTATTTTATTTCCGTTATTTGCCAAGGCAACATTTCTAAAATATATTCAGCTTTATTTTTAATTATGGAACAAAATTTAGTTTTAACTGTTTGCTGTTTGTCTGCTATGCTTGTGTCTTGATGGTAACTGTAGATGGAAACTCAGTGTCAGCAGCACAAACATTATTCAATCAGGTTACTCCAATATGATTTAATTAGTTGATTGCAATTCCATTTTGAGCCATGCTGAAATTACAGTTGCAATAAAATTCATACATTTTTATGGAAATATTAAACAAAATATCAAACCAATTGGCAATGCTTTAACACACACACACTTTTAAACCAAAACATTTCGAAGGAAGAATTTGCTGTTTTTTTTTAAAGGATCATGAAACAGGTTAAAAACCGTAAAGATCAAAACATCCTCTCTGAGTCTTATTTTTAAATTTTAGGATCTGTAAACAGCTGTATTTAGTGCAGACCAAACATTTCACAACAATTAGTCATCATGTCTTAAAGTTTAGATGTTTCTTTGGTTGGTTAAAAGACTTAAGAGACTTAAAAGCTGTGATAACATTTAAATAATTCAGCATTTGAAACAGAAAACTTTCAACTGCATGACAAAAGCATGTATAAAATTGTGCTTTGTGAATATTAATAAGATATCTTGAAATTTCATAGTAAAGTAGATCAAAGGTAGAAGAATGAGTCATCTCATCTCTTATTTTTGTGTGCTCACAATGATATCTCTCTGCTTTCTGCAGCGCAGCAGTGATCAAATTCATTTGTCACTCGGTTTACCTCGAAAACCAAAACAAAAAAGAAAAAAAGTGAAAACCGTAATGTTGGAGACTGAGAGCTTGCATTTTAATTAACCTAAAAGCTTGTGACTGTCAATGTGAAATACTGTGCTTCCTCAAAAGCTTCCTGAACGTCTAGGGTGGATGCTTCATCATACAGTGCTGTTTAAGGGCTGATTAAACTAGTCACAAGCACAGTCTTGAATTGAGTCACAAGTCTAGCTAAATGAGGTTGTTTTAAATGAAATGAAGTCTGATAACAAGTGCAGATTTTTTCCAATGTAATGTTATATACATACAAATAAAAGCATGTAAGAAGCTGTGATATAGTTTTTTGCGAGTCAGTCCACTGAGGTTGGTGAGGACAGAAAATGTACTTAAATATAGATGGGCATGAGTTGGTGGTTCATCAGCAGATCCTGTCATATCTCTCAGCCTTCAGTGCCATTAACAATGACCTACATTCAGTGCTTAAATCTTCAGAGCTGTTGTGGTTTGTAGCACGGCAGGTACATCTTGCATTGTGTTGAAGTGACAGCAAATGGCTGTGGTATGTTGCATGGTCTTGTTACTGCTGTAACAAAGCTGTTTTATTTGAATCACTATGTTTGGGACCTATAATGCCCCTTTCACAAGATGTAATATAAGTCTCTGGTGTCCCCAGAATGTGTCTGTGAAGTTTCAGCTCAAAATACACAGCTTGTCCAATTTGCCCCTATTTGGGTGCGAACACGCTGTTTTTGTGTGTGTCCCTTTAAATGCAAATGAGCTGATGTTCCTAGTCCCCTTTCCAGAAGAGGGCGGAGCTTCAACAGCTCGAGCTTCGGTTGCTCAACAACAACAAAGTTGGGGAATCTCACGCAGCCAAAATGACGATTGTCAGTAAGGTGTTCAGCCTTACATTGTTCACACCGGAGTCGGACACTGATGGAGAGACTCAGGAAGAAGTTGCAACTTTTAGAATGAAACTGAACTTTTCTGTCTAGTGGATACATTTATGTAGTTGCTGTGGAGTTGATTCAACTCATCGACTAGCATGTGCCGTCATGTTAATCTTTTGTGCAAATCCAGCATTGAATTGACCCTCGTTTGTAAAGCAGTCCGGCGTAAAATTACGGTAACAAGCTTGTTGTAGTTCCTACCAGCCGTTTGTTGTAGTCCTTAAAAAGTGATTTCTGTAAAAGAAAATATCTCCCTTTTGCTTTGAACTTTGAGTGTCGTAACTTTGCATATGTTGTTTATGCTCTAACAGCAACATTACACATAGAAAATAAAAAATAAAAAAAATTAAAGAAAATTTAAATATTCAAAAGTGAAATCATAATCAACCACCTCTTTGAAGATTTTATCTAGTGAACAACCCACAGCTTTAGCTCCTCAATGCAGGATTACCTGCTTGCTGGCATACTTTCCTTTCACTGAAGATGATTGACAGGCTGTACTCTCTGTGTTTACTCATTAGCAACATAATGAAACCACTCGGTAAGTGATTGTTATAAGTCGATAAATGGTTGCTAGGATTTTCTGAATCGTTACTAAGATGTTGTAGGGTGTTCTGGGTGGTCACTTACTGCATGCAAGTCTTGTGACTGCTGAGGTATTTTTAGCATGTTGCTAAGCTGTTACTAGCTTGCTCTGGGTGGTTGCTATTGCATTGCTAAATTTTCATTGTCAGCCAGGCATGAAAATTGCACACCTCTCAACCAGACCCATGTTTTTAAGGTATCATTTAGGTATGTGTTACAAACAGTGAGGGACAAGTTGCACTTAGGATGAAGAGTTTAATACTTTTTCAGGTTTTTCAGTAGTAATAGGGGTGTTTGCTTAAGCAATGTGAACAAATATAGATTGATTGCAATGATCATGCCATTCAAGTCATCCAAGCTTGGTTTTTGGTTAAGTAAGGCAGTGTCCCACTTTAAGACAGAGCAGATGGTTCACTAGACATTTCACAGCTGAGTTATCATCACCAATCTTCATTCAGCCAAGTGGAGTGACTAGGCCTGTGGCACAGGGCCAGAAGACTTCTTAGTATCAGGCCTTGGTGTGAAGAGACCTGACTGATCCCTTGCAAACAGCAGAGGATGCACTCTTGTCTAGTTTAGAAAAAGGATGTATTGGCCTTTGGGCGGTTAGTTGCCTTTATAATAATTATAACTGTATAATTTAATAAGATGATTATTTATCCTCCAAGCATAATAATAATAATTTCCTATATAAAATTGATTTCATAAAATGTTTATAAAATACTTGTTTGTATGTTGTGTCTGCATGCATTTAATGTGTGTTGACCTGAATAAATGTTTTTCAGCTCAAAAGTTCGACTAAATCTACACTAACATTTAAAGGTTTAGGGTTAGTAAGACTTCAAACCATGGCTGAATTTATTTGGTCAGAAAAAACATTCATTATTACAATTTAAAATAACTGTGTTCTAATTTATTATATTTTAAAATGTAATTTATTCTTGTGATGCAAAGCTGAATTTTCAGCATCATTACTCCAGTCTTCAGTGTCACATGATCCTTCAGAAATCATTCTAATATGATGATTTGGAAGAAACATTTATTATTTTCAAAATCCCAGGATATCTTCTTTAAAAGGCTGGCATATATGGTCTCAGAGAAAAATGAAATATGCACGAAGACGAGAGCTGTGAAAAATAATATAATCCGAGCATCTGAGGTTTCTTGTGATCTCATCAAACTAACCTTCAGAAGGGAGATGTCTTTGGACATTAATGCTTAAAGTCATCAAAAATGTACATTTTTAAAATCTGAGGCTTTCAAAGATGTACATTTTTGAATTACTCATTTTGCATTTGCACTATGACCTTGATTTGTTATGTAACAACTTTTCTGGAGTTAGATTTCGGCGATCACTAGACATCACACTTGTGTCAGTCTGATTAATAATCTGTATCCGCAGACAGGGCTCTCTCAAGGAATGCATGGATGGACAGTTTGTTGCTGCGTCACATATTAGCCCTAGACCTGCAGACCAGCTGCCATTTCCACTTCTCATAGTGTGTTTAATCTCACAATAACCCAAGCCGATGCTTCCACACCTGAGGCCAGCCCTGCTCAAAACCGCAGTGCTGATTATCCCAGCCAGCTCATTCCCAGGATCCCAGACAGGCTCTGCCATCCAAACCCAACTCAGCCATCATGAAGTGGATGGTAACGAGCCGGACAGAATAATAATGTGATCCCAGTGCCAGCGCACTTGATGAATTTTAAATGAAATCTCTGCTGCAACGTAATAGCTTTCTGATGCTCTCATTTTCAGACAACTTCATGGTACATTTTCTTAAGCAGCAGGGGATATTAGTGTCCTTTGCAAAGTAGGTCAGATGGGTTTTGATGGACCCTACAATCTTTCTTGTTATTCAATTTCTAGTTATACTTTTATGAGGCGTGCAGCAAACAACAAATTACATCGACCCACAGGAACAGCGTATAGAGCAGACTTGGGGGTTGGCATGTGTCTTACCTCACTGACATAGAGAACTCTCCAGGTGCACTCTCACTTTCTCTAACTAAGAAGCTTCCACATTCCTGCTGGCGCAGTCGATTCTCGGCCACATGTCTGGAGATACGGCCCGCAAACCATCTGTGGGTGAAATAGAGGGGAAAAACAGCACTATTAGTGATGCATTAAACAGCTAGACAGGCCACATGTGTCTATTCACTGTAACATGATCCTTCAGAAATCATTCTAATATGCTGAACTGGTGCTCCTTTATTAGTAATGGTTATTATTATCGATGTTGAAAACTGTTTTTTGCTGTTTGATATGTGTTTGTGGAAACTGTAAATGTGAAAAAATGCAAAACAGCATTTATTTGAGTCTTTATATAACATTATAATTAGGTCTTATACATAATAAATAGGTCTTTACTGTCACATGTAGTCAATTTAATGCATACATTTAATGGATAAAAGTATTAATTTCCATTTTATTTTAAATCTTACACTACCAAGGAAATGTTGCTTGAGCACCAAATCAGCATATAAGAATGATTTCAGAATTTTTGTGTTTGTATATATGAAAATAGGTATATGGGTCTTTGACGAATAAGGTTTTTAAAAGTCTCAAAAAATATAATGGAGATATAATTAATTTTGATGTTTTATTAAGTGTTAACAATGAGATTATGTGTTTGTTTGTTTTTTTATAAACAATTAACACTGATTTTGTCATTTATTACAAGATGGACAAAATTTGTCACCAAAAAGTCATTCGGTAAAACCGAATGACACTTTTTGTTACACCGAATGATGATATTTTCATACAATATACAGGCTGATATCTAGCTTGCTAGCTAGCAAAAGGACAATCAAACATTTTATATTTAGTACAAGTTTTTAAAATATTACAACATTTCCCATATTTTATAGCGGTTGTACCGAATGACCTGATGTTTCGGGACATGCGTATGAGCAAGTGAAAACATGAATTTTTCAAATAGTTAAGAGAGAGTTAGTTACTTTGCTTCATGACCATGTGGTCCTGTGCAGGTGTCTGAATGATGTCACATCCTGTCACATGATATTGACCACATAACTTGATCCAAAATGGTCCCTTTATATTGGTTACTCCGAATGACATCAATGAAATTCATTTTTTAGGACATTCTTTCTCATAACAAAGCAATGACGTTTACACATAATTTTAATACCATTTTGCACTATGTTGATATATGATGTTATAAAATCATGCCTGAATAAAAAAATATATACATTTATTACATTTTAAGATATTTTAATCACAAATGAAATGGCTGTATTGGCCTTTGAACGGTTAACCGTAACGAATGACCTTTTGACACTTAAATTTTTTTTTAAATACCTTTATATGTTGTAAAATATAATTAAACCCTTTTGGATTCAATAAAAGAGATCAAGTTGTACTACCTTACATACTTTGGATGTCATATCTTTGTTTTTTATTATTATTAAGGCCTTTGGACAAAAAAATTACCTGTCACATTATTGACCCAAAGACTGACACAGATATATTGTGTGTGTATTTACAGTGTATATGGTATATACTGATATACTGTAGAGCTATAAATTAAGAATTTGATGAGAAATGTTTGAGTTTATATTTGGTACCAAATTTGAAATTTACGTGCTGTTTTTTTTCCATCCGTGAAGACTTCAGTAAAAGTCTCCATTTTCACTCTGTTTAATCTCATTGTTGTCTAGGTGAAGAAATTGGGATTAAAAACATCACACATGTGCTTTTTATTCCCAGGACCATTCTGCGCTAGAGTGAATCAAGACTATACCAACACACACAAGTCAATACCAACACAAGTCAAATCAATACTTTCCAAGATTTGTGGACATAAAATTGCACTTACGTGTGTGGCCTGACGCTGATATAGTTTTTAGGTACGTAGCCCTTCCTGTTCGCCAACTCTGCTGTGTACCAGTTAGGATCATCTTCCATATTAGTGATCTAGTGGAAGAACAGCCAGTAAGCTTTGGCCAAATCAAATCATTTGTAGCAAACAAAAGCCCTGTATGTATAATCCAACTCAAACCAGCTTATACCTTGAGTACATCTCCCTTCTGAAAGCTAAGCTCGTCACTTTCCGTTGCACAAAAGTTGTAAAGAGCAACTGCTTCCATCCTGAGTCCACTGAGCTGGAGGTGAAGCCAGACCCCAGAAGATCAATGTGGGTAGACGTCCCACCACAGAATACCGAACGGAGGAAAGGATGGAGCCAGAGAGCATCCACGCTGAAACAGACCGTCCAGAGACACGCTCACTGTCAAACACTGCGCCCTGATAAATGAACTGAGAGAATGAGCATGAGAACGTGTGTGGGTCTCAAAGAGAGAAAGGCAGAAAAAACATGTGGGAGGGAGGCAGGGGTGGCAGTTCCTGTCTCAGCGTGCTCTAATAGAAGGAAATACAGCTATGTGAGAAACAGGAAAGTTGAAAAAATTATGGGAGGACGACGAAAAGAATGGCCTCTCGAAAACTTCCCCTCATCAGAGAGCCGGACCTGCGTATTACAAGTAAAGAATAACACATATGTGTTTGCCAGACTGCCGTTTTATGAGCAGATGTGTCATTTGTAGGCAAGTTTATCTGGTAAATCTGTGTTACTGTAGGCTGTATAGTACTACTCCCATGTCTGGAAATAGCTGGAGATGAATTGTATCAGATGAGGAGCTCATCTGAAAGAATTCATGATTCAAAGAACATATGTGTTTCGAGATGAGCAAATGTCCCCACAGAGCTGCATGACTCACAGAACACCACTCATGTTCCTCTATTGGTGGTGCTGTTTAACCCCGACATCCCATTTTGGCTATATTTTTCACACGATGTGGTCTTTTCTTTTGAAATCCAGTTAAGATGCCTTTGAACAGTTTTTTTTTTTTTTTGCACATTATAATATTTAAAAATACTTCTAAAGCATACATTATTCTTAGTTAAAAATTAAAAATGTACTAATACATTATAACATCAAAAGTTGTGTCTGTTAATACTAGTTTTTGGACCTGAGCTAACATCAATGTACTAACATGAACAAAAATGAATAAAGGGTAACACTTACATTGTCCTTGTTACACACGTTACATGTCCTTATTATATTAATAACCTTAAATTATGCATAATTGCTACTAACCTAAACCAAACCCTATTCCTAAACCTAAACCTATAGTAAGTACATGTTGTTAATATTGCTCAGTACTTAAATGCATAATTACACTGTAACAAGGACAACTTCAAATAAAGAGAGAAACCAAATACTAATGTATTGCTGTTTGTCAGTTAGTTGATGTATTAATTGGACCTTATTATAAAGTGTTACCAGTGAGGTACTAATAGTTCCCACGCATTTACTCTCACACACATTTAAGTGTCATTCAAATGTATTTTTCATTGACTAAATTATATATGCATCAAAGTCTATTCCACATGTTCTAGGGTTGATTAATAGCAGAATGGGACTTCATTAACAAATCATTCTTGCTCTCATTTTAGAGCTTTAACATACTAAGATGGCACACACTAGACATCACTACCAAATTCAAAGAGTCTATCATCGGCCATGCAAGAGGACCGTAATTGTTACGCATACAGACAGTCACTATTGCTGTATGAGTTGATGTTATGAACATTACCCAGTGCTGGGAGGAGCTGTTTACAAATCCCCTTTTAGAACATTTGGAGTTTAGCCTCAAAGAAAGAAGACTGCTTCTTAAGTTATCACTTACATGTGATAAATCTCTTATGTGTACAGACATCTCAACATAAACTACAGATTAGGAAATCAACAACACTCAACATGACACTTTCCATGGCTTAAACTTTTACTTCATCTTGGAAACATTTTGCACCACAAAAGACAATCTGTGAATGTCAGCAGCACTCAGAGTGCATGTGAGAAACTTGCTGCTGTAAAGGTGTGGATAGTAACTGATGTGTGAGAAATCTCTATATCTATCTGTCTCTAAACACTAAAAAATGCTGGGTTGTTTCAACCCATGTTTGGCTCAAATATGTGGTTAAACACACACACACATACATACATATATATATATATATATATATATATATATAGGCCTAATGCATCCAGAGAAACACACACACACACACTCAACAACATAAACAATCATGTGAGGGACAGAAAACAGGGCTTCCTGAGCATGAAACAAGGAAACCACAAACAAAGGTGACAGAGGGTGAAAGATACACATACACCATTTTAAACTTAATTTCTCATATGACTCTGTGGTGTATGATTAATAACCACAACATTTAAACCATCCTCATTTAAAAGAGGTCGTGCTATTCTTTGTCCACAATAGACTGGAGTGAAACATCCTTTTAAAATATAAAACCTTTAAAGTGATAGTTCACTCCAAAATTAAAATTCTGTCATTTATTCACCCTAATGCTGTTACAAATCTGTTTGACTTGCTTTTATCTTTGGAATACAAATGAAGATTTTTTTTGTGTGTCCATATAGTTGTAATCAACTCTAACCAAAAACTTCATGGCCATGTGAAGAAAACTATGCAGATTGGGAAACATTTCTACATTGCTAAATGGAAACTGCTTTGTGTCTCTGTAGGATGTCACATGCAGTCTGTATGCAGAAATATATGCAGGCTTGTGAAAAGAGCAACACGGCTCAACCACACAGCTCAACCACACGGCTCTGATAAATTCATAGAGGGGATATGTTCATTTTAGAGGGGAACAACATTATCATTTACCACATTCTATAATTAAAGAGATTATAATACTTAGATTTAATATCTGTGGCTAAATCTGTGGCAATGAATACAGATTGGCAGACTGTTTTACTTTTTTATTATTGTTAAACACATCTTTTCCTGTATGAGAAGGAGGAAAATCTTTACCATGCTGCCACTTACTGGTCAACTCTTGTCAATACTATCAAATCTTTTCTAATGTTTCAGACCAAAAGCCTACAAGGTGCTATATAGCACTAAAAGTTCTTGGCTCGTAATCATAGGGGAACCACTTTTGGTGCTACATAGCACCATATCTTTAAAGGTGCTCTACAGCACCTTTGTCAAATGATGCTATGTAGAACCCATTAGAGGCGCCATATTGCATTTTATTTCTTCAACAAAAATGGTGCTAAACAGCTCCAACAGTGGTTCTTTGGCTTGTCAAGAACCTTCAAAGGGGCTTAACAGGTTCTTTGTACGGCAGTGGGGCTATATAGCACCTTAACCACCCTAAAGAACCACTGAAGAACCACTGAAGAACCATACAGGGGCTTAACAGGTTCTGTATACGGCAGTGGGGCTATATAGCACCTTAACCACCCTGAAGAACCACTGAAGAACCATACAGGGGCTTAACAGGTTCTTTGTACAGAAGTGGTGCTAGACAAAGAACCACTGAAGCACCCAGATTTGGTGCTATACAGCACGTTCCTCTATGATTATGAGCCAAAGAACCACTTTTAGTACTATATTGCACCATTTTATGTGTGACATTTAACTAAACATTATTATTTTGTGTATTGAATGCATTCAAGAGTTTTATTTCCAACAAAAAATAAAACTCCAACAAGATAGAAGATTTACAATATGTTGTGTTTGTAAGCACTAAAATGGCATCATATAGTAACTAAAAACATCAAATTATGCAGTCCAAGTATAAAAACAAAGTAGATTAGTCTGTATTTGGTAATCCGTTTGAGAAGTCAATGTCAATTTCTATCTATTCAAAGCAGACATATCTAAAAACTCTATCATCTAATATCTATTAAAAATAACTTTAGCATAATATTTTTAATATATGTAATACCAGTTAGCCTACTACAGTTTACTATAGTAAAACTGTGTCTGTGGTAACTTGGTCGCCATTAATGTCATAAAATATAAAATAAAATAAAGATTCAGAAAATTTGTTGTGGCTTTACATTTTTAACCATAACTGTGGCGTTTTGGTGGAAAGAGGAATGTTATTGCATTATTATATCATATTAATATTATGCTATTCAAATAATGTGATTATTCATTTACTTTGTACATCTTGTGATTAAAATATTAAGTGCATTTCCTAGAAACAGTCCATCAGGGTTACAGTCAGATTTGTCTAATTTCAGCCCACATGGGGGCCACATTCCGTCGATTTTTATCAGTTTCGGTAATTCAAGAGCACACTAGTTCCACGATGTCGAAAAATGTCCACTCATTTCCTCTGAACACCGTGTAATGGGTGTCTTGGTTGACTTTAATGTACGTAAAGAGGCTCGCAGCGGTGATGTTTGGGAAATAAACAGTTTTAAGAATGAAACCCAGTGAGTTTGGTCACACCCTTTGGCTTGTCTCGCCCCTCCTGAGGAGGATGAATGTGCAGTCAGAGCGCCATGTTGAACGGTGTGGGTGTCACACACACAAGCCCAGCACACTAACACTAACGCTCACATCAACACACCACCTCGGCCGTTTCTTAGAAAATAAAGTTTATATATCTCTCATACGAGTAGTTTGTACTTATGCCGGGTGTTACCCCCGGTTATCATCAGCACAGGAGGTTTGGTAAGTTACTGTTTTTGTTTTCTAGTCGCTTCTCTCAGTGTGGCGATATCTCCACCGAGCACCACACATTTCGGCTTGAGGTTTTACCTAACCCAGGAGGTTTTTCCCTTCTTTCTTTCTTACATAAACACCGCGGATAGTGAAGGACTATGATAAAGCTGGGTTTTCTTTGAGGTGTGAGAAGAATTAGAGCGACGTTTGATTAAACTAGCAAGTTAGTCAGAGCATAGCCACAGTTAGCTAGCCTAAGCGGCTAATACTTAAACTCACTTTATAGCTTTTAAAAAGTCGCTGTCCCCACATATGAGACATCAAAACCCTATAACTCGGGTGTGCTAAGCATTACAATATTTTCAACAACATTATATTAGTAGCATAAAATAGTTGTTTTTAAAAACTTTTAACAGTTGATGAAACTTTCGTCGTGCTTTCTTTAGCTTGCTAGTTAGCAATTAAACGTTAATAATGGAAACGGTCTAAAGTCGTTAACGTTGCTGTTATACATCTTTTAAAACACACACGGACATTTAAGCATAGGTTTATTTATTATTTTTGTCAACAATTGGACGTATTATTGGTTTGGTTTTGCTAATGCGCTAAAGTTAGCTTGATACTTTAATACATTTTTAACCGGCCTTGTTTGGTTAAACTGTTGGCTTGGGATTTCGTGTTTGTATTATAGTTATACATTCAAATGGAGTTGTAAACACAGATTTTTTATTATTCATCTCTGTAATCTGGGTCCATTCAGTATATAAGCTGTAAGTGTAGCTCGTCTAGCTATGGTATCTTGTATAAATGTTTTACCACGACTTAACTTTGGTTTATACAGTCCTTTTTTGTAAGATAATCACCAAACGCTTTCTGCCCCGTTTACATTTGCGGTGTTTCTAGATTAGTATTGTTGTAGGTGTATCTGTGAGATTACTGTGTAGTCACACATCATTTGCTCAAGTTTGTGTAAAGACGGATTTGTAGATTGACCAGTTTGTTTTGTCGACACTACAAAGATTGTGGACAGTGTGACCGGACAGAACCGTTTTATCCTCTCAACGTGGACATTTCACACAGATACCCCCTCTAAACCCTTAGTGGACACACCCGTGATCGAGGAGAATCATTGTCTGTTGTTTCTGTGATCAATTTCTGCAGCATATGCATCTTCATCTTTTAGTGTTTTGCTTCCTGTGTGTAATTAGACAAACAGAGTCTCTAGAGGACAACTGAGCAAGAGCGAATAAGCTGTCTTTATTAAGCAACTGAAGTGGAGTTTAACAATTATCACGATGTTTTTTTTTCTGATTTAGAGCTTGACAATACTATAAGATTGAATATATTACACGTGTAATTTCAAGGACATGTCAGTAGTATTATATAGGACACCGTTTACTTGAAGTGGCAGAACCGGCTGGATTACCTGAGAGCAATATGCAGTGCTCATGCGCCCATTCTCACAAGCTCTGGTTTATATAAAATCCAGTTTTCAGTTCGCCCTGCAGACCTGACTTCTGTGCCGAAATTCTAGATATGTGTGCACCCACCAACTTTTTGTAGTGTTTTAGCATGCAGTCTCTCTACACCTGCCTTTTCTCGCCGCTGGATTCATTCTGCCACCATACACCCTTCCTTAGCGCTTCCACAATGGATCCTAAAGATGTGAGACGTGCAGGCACTTGCCATGCATACTATCTTTTGTTTGGATTGAGTCATATCTGGGTCCTTCACAGCTGGGCAGAACTTGCTCTTGGTGTTTCTTATGCAGTATTAGTATTCTCTGCATGGGTGTCATTCGGCCGGTCATGGCCCGCGCATGTCAAATGATGGAGGAATAGGTCACTTCAACTGCTGTGTGCAGCAAGGTCAGCATGATTTTGGTGATTTTTGCTGCTTGTTGCTTTTCGCTGCAAAAATTAAATCGCCTATATTGTGTTCTGATTTTCATTTTGGTGCCTGTATGTAATTTTGCATTACAGTTTCTTATTGTTAAAATCCACATGAAATCAAAAACAGTTTTTCTCTTCTTACTTAATGGACCAAAATACTTAAGACTCATTCTGCACTACGCAGATTGTTGTCCAATCAGATGCACTCTGGAATGAGATGGCGAGTAGTGATTTATGACTCATTGATGATGATTAAAGCCAATTGGCTGTTAAAAATATAGCGTGTCTCACCCAAACCGCCTGTTTCAAAAGGCAATGCATCAACAGAAATGAAAACTCTGCTTGTCAAGCCATGTAATGGGGTCTTTGATATTTACATTATAGGCCTAATGCTTTTTTTTACTGTGTTAGAAAAATTACTTCACAACTTTTCAAGGAAATATTCAGAATAAGGAATTTCTTTTTGATGGTGCTAGATTAATGTAGTCTAAGGGGCCATTAAATAGACTGTTTCTACAACTTTTCCATTGTTTTCCTGTGTAAACGTGTTGGAGGCTAGACGGATGTTTTTGACTGCTGTACTCACATCACGTCTTTTGCAGCATCTCGCGCATGACAATGCATTCTAATATCGCAGAGCATTTCAATTGAGTTAAACTAGTGTTGTCACGATACTGGAATTTCCAACTTCCATACAATACCTTGAAAATCATTGATATTCGATACCATAGGGAAAGCTGCTACATATACTGCAATACAGATTTTTTTTATTTTTTATATCATAGTTTTTTTTGATAATTTTGTTGCAGTAGCTTACACACAGCACAGGGAAGCTTTATTTGAAGTTTTGAACTAAATTTACAATAAATAAATCAAACAAATTGCAAACGATAGCACAAATAAATACATTAGAATAGAGACAACTGAAATAAACAGCTTTAAAGGATTAGTTCACTTTCAAATAAAATGTTCCTTATAATTTACTCACCCTCATGTCATCCAAGATGTCCATGTCTTTCTTTCGTCAGTCGAAAAGAAATGAAGGTTTTTAATGAAAACATTCCAGGATTATTTTCCTTATAGTGGACTTCAACGGCCTCCAAACGGTTCAAGGTCAAAATTACAGTTTCAGTGCAGCTTCAAAGGGCTTTAAACGATACCAGACGAGGAATAAGGGTCTTATCTAGCGAAACAATCGGTCATTTAAAAAAAAAGTAAATGTATATGCTTTAAATAAACAAATGATCGCCTTCCAAGTGGTTCCGCCAAAACCGCACTTTCGTATTCTTCAAAAAGCTTACGCTGTATGTCCTACGTCTTCCCTATTCTACTTACGGAAAAAATGGAACTGGTGCTGCGTTCGTTCCGTAAGTAGAATAGGCGGAACCACTTGGAAGGCGATCATTTGTTTATATAAAGCATATACATTTACATCGAAAATGACCGATCGTTTCGCTAGATAAGACCCTTATTCCTCGTCTGGTATCGTTTAAAGCCCTTTGAAGCTGCACTGAAACTGAAATTTTGACCTTGAACCGTTTGGAGGCCGTTGAAGTCCACTATAAGGAGAATAATCCTGGAATGTTTTAATCAAAAACCTTAATTTATTTTCGACTGAAGAAAGAAAGACATGAACATCTTGGATGACATGGAGGTGAGTAAATTATAAGGAAAATTTAATTTGAAAGTGAACTAATCCTTTTAAGCTTTTCAGGTAGGTCTAACAGTAGTACTCAGGTAAAACATGCTACAGAAATTAATCTAATGTAAACTAACACTGGATTGTTTATTGTAAAAGTTAAATACAGATTAATGCTTACAATTAAAGTTACAAAAGTTATTCAGTCAAAAACAGCGAGTGATTTCCTGTCTTTTGTTCTTTGTTTAACATGATAGACAGCAGCAGGTTATTAGGCTGCTGTCACTTTAAGAGCTGCTAAGATCCAATATACTGTTGCACAACATGCGTTTTCAACAATTTACGTTCCAAAACTGACTGTGTTTACCTGAATACTCGCCATGATGGACATTTTGACATCATTTTGTGTGTATTTGACTGTTTAATTGCAGTAAGCCACTCAATTTGGTACTCGCAAGGTGTTTAAAAAGACACCTTTTATGTGCACGCACCTTTGGTGAGCACAAAACCTGCGGGAATGAGTAAAATTATGCGCAATATCCACAACCCCATGCCAAAATTCAGACCCTGTAAAGCCAATTCAACCAGAGCGAGAGAGACGAGTGAGTGAGAGGAGGCGGGTGTGCGTCAATTTGCCATCGGAGAGAAGAGTGAGAACGGCATATGCTATCGGTGTATCGATACTGCAGAAAAGGAGTACTGGAAACTTTTTAGATATTTCAGTATTGATACAAATCGAAATATTGATATTTTTGACAATACTAATTTTAAAAACACATTGGAATACCTTCTGTATTCTGTGAACTGAAATTATTAGCTTTTTTCAGCCCACATTTATTCAGAATTTGATTTTTTTTTTTTAAACTGGTAATGCAAAACCATTCCATTCACTTTTCTGTTTAGGAGAAAGTAGTGTTGTTCAACCACAGGCCATTTCAAGGAGGTTATCAACAGATTGCAGAATAAGGAATGTAGTTATGGGTTATGTAGGGATCTAGTGTTGACAAAACACTGCTGTGATTCCTAAAAAATATGTTCATAGCAGCATTTCTATGTAGTGCGAGAGGAGTGTTGTCAAAACTGAATAATGTAGATGCAGATCGGGTTCTTTGGCACTCGGATTTTGCCTGGCATGTAAACACCTTAACCTGCATTCTGTCAGCTTATTGAAGTGCACGTGTTATATGTGACAGGAAAGCGTCCTTATAAGAGAGATACAAGTACATCCAGCCATGGCGAGTGTTTCACGGTAGGGGAGGAGAAATATATTGCAAACTACAAATTTTTAATTTGAGCCAAGTAATATAATAGTGTTCTCATCTCGTGTGGTTATAGAAACTTCAGGTATGAGAGGTGAATGAGTCCCTCAGACATTTTTAAATACTCTAGGGTTTGTAATGCTTTATTTAACATCACAAGTCGCTTGATGAATAGAATGCTCTCTGAGTGAAGTACATGGATGCTTACCTTTTGACATCACCACCGGGGATTTTTTTTTTCTTTTAAACGTGGCATGTAAATCTGGTTATTTAAATAAACAGATTTTTGGTAGTTGTTAGCAGATTGGTGTGCATATAAACGTGCTCAGTAGGGCTGCGCGATTTATTGCATGATACAAAAAATAACATTGAATTGAAACGCTATTATCGTTTAAACGCGATTCTTAGTGCGATGTAAGAAATTGCAAAGGCTGCTATTTATTTATGCGCAGCTTGTCAATGAAGTATGGCTCCAAATGCTAATCCATCTGAAAGCACTGCGAGTTTGTCTCTTATAATGTACATTTGAAAGCATCACGTGTCAGACATCTTTCCAGATGCATTTATTAACATCTTGTCCAACAAAAGACAACATTTAATAACATGTTTTTACTTCAAACTCACTTCATAAGGACAGTTAAGCATCCTTCTGTGAGATGATGTGGCTTCTTACAGAGAATAAGGCAGTCGTGTGTTTAATAGTCATGTTTAATCAATCAAAGTATTTCAATCTTCTGTTTATTCAGCTGCAGCAAAATAATGCTTGTTATCTTCTTCTGCGGCAGGGCATATTTGGAGTTTCTGCGCAAGAGTGCCCTCTGGCTTTCAGATGGAAAAGCATTTACTATTGATCACAGAGCCGTACAGCTCTGACAAGCCGTTCATAAAATAATCGCAGCCTTTGCCAAATCGCGTTCAGTTTAATCACGATAAATCGTGCATCCCTAGTGCTCAGTGCTGCTCACAGGGCTTGCTTTGCTGGGTCTCTGGCTCTGCTTCAACATTGATCTCTGAGAATCCTTGATATTGGCAGGACATTGCCAGACCTGTTCTTTTAGTATGGAGGAGGCCACCACTTGCCTTGGATCCTCACACAGACCCGGGCCTGTGTACTGGCTTCCTGGGCCCCCGTCACAGTGAGAGCCACTGGAGCTTTGTTCCGGTAGTGATACAGTTGCCCCTCTCTTCCTCTGATGTGCTGGGTCTGAATCGGTCATTAAAGCAGCAGATGTTTCATTAGGCCGTGGCTGTATTCATGTGTATGCGGGCTGGGGGGAGAGGCAGTGGGGGTTGCTCTATTGGCTTCTACGCGGCAGAGCAGGAGTCACATTTCAGTGGTTTTTAATGAATTTATGGGATGGGTTGAAATGTTTTGTTGGCAATTGAAGCGTCACGGTGTGCTCAGAACAGGAAACTTATATATAGTATGACTTTGATGCTTCATTTGTGCTAGAGACATGACTGACGCGTTTGAGCTCAGAACATGGATTGATTTTACATGCCGTATTGTAATGGAGAACAAAGTATGGTGCAATTACTTTTGGGAAATAAGATTTCTTCCCACATGAGTGTTGTGTTACCGTAAAGATGAGTAATAGGAAGCACTTCACACACTAAGCTGCCCTTCTGCGTGTACACAGTTAAGTTTTACTCCACACATACCTGGGTGGTAAACTTCTACTTGTGCTTAGTTTGAAAAGTGAACAGCTGTCATCCATTTCTCTTTATCTGAACTGTGGTATCAACAGGAGGAGCTGCAAACTACAGTCTGGGAATGGACCATTAAACTTCTGTATGCACATGTAATGCTTATCAAGATAATCACTTTCTTTTCTTTTAAGATCATGATAATTGCCTTTGTTGTTTTTATGCACTCTAGATTCTATTATGTAGTCTAATTGTGCTTAGCAACTATTACTAGTTCTCATTTGAACCTTTTCTGTTTGGTTTTGTGTTTCAGGTAATGGAGGAATTCATCGAGCTGGCTTCCTTCTCTGTGTGGAAATGGTTTTAACAGGCACAGAGTAACAGAGAGAAACTGTTCAAACAGATAACGTGTGTTCGAACTATTGCACAACGGATTGAGAAGAAAAACTGAGATTTTTTTTATTTTATTTTCAATTCTTTTTAACACTACACGCCACCATGCCAAGCTCAACTATTCGGAGGCAAATGAAAAATGTGGTAAATAACTATACAGAGCCAGAGAAGAAGGTCAGGGAAGCGACTTCCAATGACCCGTGGGGGCCCTCCAGTTCTCTGATGTCAGAGATTGCCGACCTCACTTACAATGTGGTGGCCTTTTCGGAGATAATGAGCATGATTTGGAAGAGGCTGAACGACCATGGAAAGAACTGGCGGCATGTGTACAAGGCCCTGACGCTGCTGGACTACCTGATCAAAACGGGCTCCGAGCGAGTGGCCCTGCAGTGCAAAGAGAACATCTTTGCCATACAGACGCTGAAAGATTTCCAGTATATTGATCGGGACGGCAAAGACCAGGGCATCAACGTCAGAGAAAAGTCCAAGCAGCTGGTGGTGCTACTCAAGGATGATGACCGTCTGAAGGGTGAGCGCTCTCAGGCCCTGAAGACTAAGGAGCGCATGGCACAGGTCGCCACCAGTGTTGGCAGCAACAATCAGATCAGCTTCGGCCGTGGCTCCAGCCAGCCCAACCTCTCCACCAGCTACTCGGAAGAGTACGGCAAGTCTGAGGGTTCACCTGCATCATATCATGGATGTAAGTTTCTTTACTTGTTAACTTACAAGGCATGGAATCCAAACACATTTTTGGTGCTAATTGTGGGGTCAAATGGTTTTAAATATGCTGTGAACAGTTTGATCCGATCAAGCCAGATATTTAGCCAAAATATTTGATAAGTAAAAAAAATGTAATAAATATGCTAGTGACTTGAAAAATTCGGGCTGCAACAACTAATTGATATTGAAAATCATCGACCGCGAATGTCATTATCGATAAGTCATGTCTACCCACCGTGCACAGAAAAAGTTTGCCAGTCGTGTCAAATTACAGCACTGAATTACGCATTTCTATGGACAAAATGCATCTGAAATAAACAGAGTGAGCTGCTGCGGCAAAGGTACGTGATCCAAGCTGCCAAAAACATTAGAATTCTTTATTTTAAGCTTCAAGCTAATGCATTAGTGCAATGTTTAACATAGCTCTCCCTGTCAGGCGCATTGACAGATGCGTGTGCTGTTTAAAGTGTGATATTTCTCTTTTGCATATAGCATAGATAAAGATATATTCACTATAAATGTTTTCATAGTTTGTTTGTTTAAAGGATAACATTGGGCAGGATGTGGAATAGTGTGTTTTGTCAATAAAAATTGGAAAAAAAGAAAATTGGGCCTTTTTTAAAAATCCGATTAATCGAAGAAATAATCGGCCAACTAATCATATTTTGAGTATTTGAAATGCAACTTTTCTTTTCAGTTTGAACACAGTGCTCACTCTATAGAGCTGCATGATTCTGGAAAAACTGAGAATCATGATTCTCCCACGATTCTGAATAGAGAACTAAAAAAACAAAGTAATTTACTAGAGTATCTGACATATTTTAATGCTGTAGTGTATATAAAAAATGTAATTTTTTATTTTTTTTTTAGGTTTTAATGATTCAGTGAGTCTTTCACAAAAAAGACCACACTTGTTTAATAACTGGATGAATCAGCATTTTTGAACTGATCTCTTGAACGAATGAGTCATTAGCTATGTTTCCATCAACATATTTTTATGCAAATTTTGGGGTGTGACATAAAAAGACGCTGGATGGAAACACCTAGATGCATGTAGATTCAAAAAATGTGCATTAAAAAAAACTTACGTGCTCCATTGAGGTGGATACGAATTAAATCCGTTAAGAAGATGTGCATAAACTTCGAAAAAAAAAAAAATTCCCTTGATCGAGATTATCTTTTAACAATCATTCGTGCAGCTCTATCACACTATTTATATTTCAAAATGACATAGAATAGTGCACAAGTATGCAAATTTGTGACATACCTTCATTGTTCTCATTGAGGTCCCTCTAGAACCCCAAAATTATGCTATTGGCTGATAGAACATTTGATGGGTGGCTACACAAAATCATAGCAAACATTGCAGCTATTGATTAAGCATTATAAAAAGAAACCTTCTGGAGTCCCAGACAGACTCAATTATCTCGACCTGAATAATTATTGACACTGGTAACGTATTTTCTTCTTATCTTACCTATTTTATAGGTGAATAGGACTTTAGTGATGGGCATTTGAATTTTGTGGAAATGTATGTTTCTGCACTAATCTGCATACTCAGATTTTATAGCTCTTTTTTATGTTTCTGTAGCACATTTAAACAGATTTGAACAAAAGTAATACTCCACAAGTTTACCGGATTGTTTTCAGGCTAGTTTCAGGATCAAGAGGTTTTTGTTTTGTGCAGCAGGTTTTTAAAATCGCTGTAACTGTGGAACTAAAGCTTCTTGAAATGCTGCAGGCTGCATTGTTCTTGAGGACCATATTAAGCCCTTTACCGACAGTGATAGGTTGGTAGCCTGCTGATCTTTTCCCTTTATGTCTGAAATGTTGCTGTTAATGGCAACAACTAAATCTGGGCTGGTGCTGTTGTAAAGGAGTCAACTTTGTTGAATTCATTTTGAAAAACTCGGCACACCTGGAGCTTTGACCACATGGGGCAAATTCTTTACACTGCAGACCAGGAAACTGCTTGTCTGCTGTTACCCTGCAGGAGATACATCCTCTGTTGTGCCTCCCTGCAGCACTGACTGGCTGTACGTTTGCTCTGGACAGCTGCGTGCCGTCCATGCCCCACCCCTTTTCCTGAGCTCGTTACAGGAAGACAGAATTCCTGAATTCCCAGAGGTCTTTTGCTCTGCCCTGTGCTTCAGGGAGGAAGCTGTCTCTCTCCCTTTTTTCCTACTACCCCCAGCCCCTTTTTATACAGGATTTGATAATCTTGAGAAAAGTCAGCCAGTGTATTTTAATCACCCACATGGTGTAAAGTTAGAAATCTTAGTTTTGTGACCTTCTCGTTGTGTCCTTTGTCTTCAGTTGCATTTTTAAATGTGTTGGATTGAACAGAATGTAGTTGAAAATAAAGAGTGTGTGGGGAGCTTCACAGCATGAAAGAGTATGTAAACAGCTGAGTCATAAAAAAAAAGGAAAATTAGAAGAAAAGCTGATACGATAGCAGGAGTGTTTTGCATTCCAGTCCTAGTTTCCTAGGATTGTTTCTCCAGAAAGTGTAAATGGGCTCTCAGTCAAATGTAATTCACACTTCAACAGACTGTGCTAAAGATTAAGATTTGGCAGCAAAGACCATTTTGACTCAATGAAATTTGGATATTGTTTTTAGTAATTTCAAGCAGAAGCACAATATCAAAATTGTCCTGGGGCCCTAAACAAAATAACCTATTCATATCTAAATGAATAATGTGGATAGAAGTACTACCAAAATGACTAGTCATGCATTTACATATTACCCTAAAAATGTTAATGCAAAATGATAATAAAATTTTGCAACCAATTATAGTGTCTTTTTTTTGGAGTTACTCATATAATCCTTTACAGTTTTACAATATTTAAAAATGTGTGATAGTCCTGCAATTTGTGATGTGTAAAACTTGTGAAATTACTTTAACTGCACTATTCATGC
The DNA here is from genome assembly GCA_003731715.1 of Anabarilius grahami. Classification (NCBI taxonomy): domain Eukaryota; kingdom Metazoa; phylum Chordata; class Actinopteri; order Cypriniformes; family Xenocyprididae; genus Anabarilius; species Anabarilius grahami. The sequence continues at coordinate 3,766,029 of RJVU01026577.1, forward strand.
AGTTTTCATGATTCATATTAACTGAGAGACTACTTTTAATGTTTATTTATTCATTTGTCATTTTACAGGACCATTTAAAGGCTAAAAGTTGATTAGATATGTAGGTGATCTGTATAATCAGAAATTATATATTTGTGGTAATTTATATATAAAATTTATTCTAAAATCTTTGTTGCAAAACGTTGGTCCATTTCCTTTAGTAATAACTTACATGCTGTCAACAAGTGTATTACTGTTCTAGTCAAGTAAATGTGACTGCACTGCTTATAAAACAGCTGATGGAAAACCTCTCTAGAAACCTTTCTAGTTTCTAAATTAGAAACCTATTGACATGAAGTCATTTTAATATGTCAAAACAAGCATTTTTCTCCATTTCTACACACTGTATACTTTCCGTGATTGTGTTTCAACGTTATTTTAAGGTGTCCGGGAGATGAACATGGTACTTTGTCAGTAAAACATGTCCATTGTCAGTTTTATGCATATAAACTGTGTGTGAGATATTAACAGGTTCACATAACTAAATGAAAGCATTTAAAATGATGTGATGCTTAGTATTTTTCTTTAGTCCCAAGTTTGGTTGCGGAGCAGTGGATGAGACCCTCTTGAGATTCCCTATTGGTTTAATTGGCTTTGTCCTTGAGCTTAGGAAAGATCTTGACTTTGGTTTAAATAGTTTCCAGATGCCTTTATATCAGCCAACGTAATGCAGCCAAACTTTGCTCATGTCTTCAAACCCCAAAAATATTGGCGCCTATTTTAGTTTTTGCTTAATCATTAAAAATTATTAAATGAATTGTCAAACAATGTGACAACATTTATTGCCTTTTATCAGGATCTTGGCCATGTTTTGAATTTGAAATGTTTTTCAGAATATAAATGAGACTGCATAGTACTATCAGTCAAACATCCACCCGTTTCTCAAATAGGAACAACTGCAGTTTGGTTGTGCATAGCCTCGATGTCAACATATCTGATGGACAGAACCATAGTTATTAGTGAAATGATGAGCCAAGACTGTTTACTGAGACAGTCACTGACTGTCTGGTTGCACAAAATGGCAAGCTCTAATCTGATTGGGTGCTTTAGCCTCTTACTGTCACAATTTTTGGTTATTGGTCAGAATAAGCTAAAAAGAGAAAAAAAGTGGACTAGGCTTTTTAATATTCAAACATTTTTCTCAGTCAGTCTGTGAATAAAAAATATTCTTGTTGTTTTAAGTTTTGATTCTAAGAAACTGACGTTGAGCCACACAGTTTGTATATGAGTCATATTTCCACATTGGCCCAATAAGGGTGGCGTGGTGCGGACTGAAAGCACATGTGATGTCATCTGTGATCTCACCAAAGCACGCTCACGCCACCTCATTTCCCCTATTCGCCTTCACTGCTTTTCCCACAGAATCTCAAGCCCTTTGGTCGTAATTTCCATTCCCTCGAGGGTTAGAAACCGGGAAGCTTGTGTTTCTAAAGGCACTGAGAGACTCCAGGTCCAGTGTTTCTTATCGTTACTGAAGCGATACATCAAGACTCGGCCTAATGGCTGTCAGAGATCTTATGGATCACAGATGAGCAGTCTATTGATTGATGCCGCTTACAACAAGACCTCTTAGACTAATGATGGAGACTTAAAACATCAGAGCCTTAACACAAATGCACAGTTCTTTTTTCAGACAGTTGTGGTTGCTTTGAATGTAGGGTTAATTCTAGCCTTCTGACCTGTACTTTCTAAGGTGTTTGGCTCTCAATGGCCTGTGACTGCTTCATGTGCTTCTGAGATGCTTGTGTTTTCTAAGCACATGGCTTGCCCTAATCCAATCAGTATAGGAGGAAGTACTCTCATCCGCTGCTTTAGCAACAAGCTTATAATCAGCAGGCTGTTGTGACTTACCCAGCATGCAATGGAAGTTTGGTTTCTTTCTTCCGGCCTGATAGCTTTCTCATGTTGAACTTTGCTTCTTTAAATAGCTTGAATGATGGACATAAAGTTATTGATAAGACCAGTAGCTAGAAACATTTACATTTGTTTTTGTCGTTTTGGGGTATGAGTAACTGATAAAATCTGTTTGGTAGTAATTAGGCCGATCCCCGCCTTATGATAACCCAGCCGGGTGTGGTAGCAGTGCATTGCTTGAATGATAATGGCATTGTATGTGTGTTTTGTCTTTTTCAGCCACATCTCCCAATGCATCTTCAGAGTTGGAGCAAGCTAGGCCTCAGACGAGTGGAGAAGAGGAGCTACAGTTGCAATTGGCTCTTGCCATGAGTCGAGAGGCTGCCGAGCAGGTGCAGTACATCATGTTTTCTAACATCACCTTCTATGTGATTTGTGATGTTTAATGTACAGTTATGAGTAGGGGTGGGAATCGCAGGGTACCTCACGATACGATCACAATACATGGCTCATGATAACGATATCAGGATACAGCGATTCTGCAATAATCGATATATTGCTAGACAATCCTATAATGACACTTCATGATATCTGTCTAACTATGAAAACAAAATGGCACTGAAAAGGTTAAGTGCAGGTTTTCTCTTTTTTTTAAAAGTCCAAATTGTTAGAAAACGGCATAAGTTTTTCAGTCTGTAAATTAAACTTTACATTTTATGCTTATACTTTTTAAAAGCTTAAACTTTTCTTTGCGTGTAAACTGACATTTAGCCTAAGTTAACTGCTTATCAACTTGTTTTATATAAACCTGGTACATTAAAAAAATTACCAATCTCTTTTATTTAAACCTGGGAACATCTCAGTGTTTACCAGCAGCCTTAAAATAACCCTGGGAATAGTGTTGTCAAAGGTACTGACTAGGGTATTTTAAAATGTTAAAAATGTGACGATACCAGCATAGCCTAGCATTTTGATTACTTTTGAGCAGATTCTTAAACACCTCTGATTGGCTATTGTGTGTTCACGTGCTCAACATATGTGTCTGTGATTAATCATTGTAGCCAATGCTTCCAAAACACATTGTAAATAGACATATTTGATGCTCTTCACTGAGCGCTTACAGATACACACAGGAGCATTTGAAAGCAGGCGTCTATCAGCGGATCCCTGATATATCAGCCGATAGACAAATCCGCTGATAGACGCCTGCTTTCAAAAGCTCCTGTGTGTATCTGTGTAAGCGCTTGGTGAAGAACGTCAAAGATGTCTACGTTTGTCACATCAATTGTATAAAAGCCTAAGTGCGTCCAGACTTTGAACTTAAACGTTCGGGGCATCTATTATTTTACTCACACTGCTGTCCGCCATCCTGTTAAAAATGTCTTTTTCTTAGGCTAGTTAACTTATGTTCACGTTTCCCTCATTCGTGTGTTGAGCGCCGCCTTGAAGTAGCGACGCTAGGAGCAGGGAAATCTATTTAGACAGAGCGCCTTATTTTATTATTTAAAATATCGATATTTGCGTATCGTTTCTCGTATCGCACAGAGAAGGGCGGCGATATATCACCCTGTCAATATTTTGTCCCACCCCTAGTTATGAGTAGGATTTTGGACCAGTGAGATTTCATGGTTGGCGGGTCTTACCTAAAAGCACAGAGGTACATTAAAGAAAGCTTTTATTGCTTTTGTATGCTGCAGTGATGACATATTTTTGTAGGCCAAACCAGAAGATAGCATTACCTGGTCTTTCAATTAGTCCTTACGTACTTTGCAAGAGCACAATTATAAACAAAAGCGGTCTAGTGAGTAGATGTTTATCTGTTGTGTGGTGTTTAATCTCCCTGACAACCTCTGTAGTCCCATTTAGCCACTTGTTAGCAACCGCCTTTTTCAAGACAAAAGCTTTAATAAAATAACTGATGTATTTTATGTTGTAGAATAAAACGTGAAAATATCTTCAGCTTGTGTTCACCACAGACCTTATTTTTGGCATTTAACCAAAAACCCATTCAAAAACCCCATTGATTTCAGGAAGATGGTTAAAATGCCAACTCATTTCTGAAATTTGGCCTCCAAAAATACATCATCCCTGAAGCACTTTATTGAGCTGCACCTGCTCTGGACATGGTGTGAGGCCTTTTCACAGCATCAGTTTTTTATTAACCTCTGTGCATCTTTATGAACTCCTCCACATTTGAGCTCGAAATAACTTATTTCAGTTATTAGCTCTGGTTATTTTCGCTGCTTGTTTTTAGTTTGCTCCAATATGCATGAACACCACTCCACCGTATTGTTTCACCACCCAGACAAGCAGCACGCAATTTCAGAGAATGACTTGCTCTAATGGTTCACCATTAGCAAAATGGTGAACATAATCAAATGGGTTACTGCATCAAATGTGTAAAAATATGTGACAGTGTATTTCTTTTAATGTTTAGGCCAGTATTTGTCACCATAATATTTGATTTTCTAAAAGTTCACAGCTTTGAATAGCTGATTCAGGAATGGACACATTTGTATGCGATCTTATCAGACCTTACTGTGCCTCCTGCACTTTTTACACATACTAACCAGTTCAATGTATTTTTAGGCAATGGTGATGGAGGCTATTTCTGGGAAAATGTTTCATTTCTAATTGCAAGCTGGGGGCTTTTTCATTACACAAAAGCTGCTTTCACTGTACGTCCATTTCATACTTCCAAGTGTGCATACTTCAAGAAATGGGAAATATGACCTTATACTGGCTCTCTTTCTTCCCAATTACAAATTACACAAATCCGCATAGTTGTCCTTTACTTGCAAAGTCGTGCCAGTCCAGAAAGAGGATATTGTTTAGGAAACTTACAAATTAGTGTGGAAGCCATACAACCACACAACTTTCTCACTGGGATTTAAAATCGCATCTTGCACGTCTTATAAAAGTGATGAAGTGGGGCAGCTGATAGAGTAGGAAATATAATGTTCTTGGAAGCTCGGATTATGCTTGGGACTCGTCAGCGATTGCTGCTCCAAGAATAATGTGAAAGAATTGTGTGTGCGCGCTTGGACATCTGGATTAAATTTCTAAAATGAAAAAAGAAAAAAAAAAACAGGCATGTTGGCGCTGGTGAGGAGGGGCTCGTCTGAGAGGGAGGTGCGCAGTAGGGATTTCCTACATTTCTGTGTAGCACTACTGGCCCTCTTAAACCTCACTGTAGTCAAGTCACCTTTATTTATATAGCACTTTTTACAATGCAGATTGTGTCAAAGCAGCTTTACAGTGATAACTGGTATATAATTTTGGCTGCACAGCAGCTCTTAAAGAAAATGGTGTCAATGCAGGCAGATGCAAAGCACTGTTGAATATCAAATGTCAAGTGTCCCCAACTAAGCAAGCCAAAGGCGACAGCGGCAAGGAACCCAAACTCCAACAGGTGACATCAGGTGGCAAATAGGTGTTAAAAAAGAGAGGAAAAAAAAAAACAATTAGCGTATAGTTGTCAGGTGTCAATAAAGGGGAATTCATTCTGAGTTCCTTCTCTGTCAGGCAAGCTAGGGGTTATTTCATAAATAGAAATATGTATGAGACAGTCAGATGTCCCAGATTTGTGATCATTACGAGGTGGAGGGAACCGTAGAATTCTAACCGTTGATATAGTGAGGCTTCTAGTGAAATGTTGAAAGAGCATTGCTCATCTCAGACTTTTCTGCTGGGTAAACAATGTCCTTTCTCTGTTGTCTTGGCTTCCTACATAAATCATTTTGTATAATCATTCTCCATATTACGACTCTACACTAAGGCCCTGTTTACACCTGGTATTAAGATGCGTTTTGGTCGTTCGGATCACAAGTAGATAAGGGAGACACGTTCCCATTTACACCTGGTGTTTTAATCTGTCTTTTTTGTCCACTTTCAACCACTTCTGTCCTGATTTCTTCAAGGGGAGGGTCTATGGATGGATAAATGTAAGGGTTTTTTCAGGTCTTTCAGTCTAATGGACAAAAAAAGCTCACACAATTTACATAATAAATGCGCCCATGATGACAGAACTGCATCAGCTTTCATTTCTATTCTGACAGTTGCAAGAAATTTAATTAATTATAAAAGCTGCCTACCGAGGCTTGATTTATAGTGTTTTAAAGGAACACTCCACTTTTTTTGAAAATAGGCTCATTTTCCAACTCCCCTAGAGTTAAACAGTTGAGTTTTACCGTTTTAGAATCCATTCAGCCGATCTCCTGGTATGGCGGTACCACTTTTAGCATAGCTTAGCATAGTTCATTGAATCTGATTAGACCAAAAAAATGATATTTTTCCTATTTAAAACTTGACTCTTCTGTAGTTACATCATGTACTAAGACCGACGGAAAATGAAAAGTTGTGATTTTTCTAGGCCGATATGGCTAGGAACTATACTCTCATTCCGGCGTAATAATCAAGGAACTTTGCTGTCGTACCATGGGTGCAGCCGGCGCAATGATATTACGCAGCGTCTCTCTCAAATGTCTCCATGGTTGCAAGGCACGCTCCCCGTGCAAGCAGGGGGTCACGGGCGCTGCGTAATATCATTGCGCCTGCTGCACCCATGGTACGGCAAAAACTCTTTGGTCATTTTTGAGCAAGATGCTATTGCAGGTCCGTAGCCAGCCTATTGAAAGGGGGGGTTCTTTTTTTCAAAAAGTGGACCTTTTTACAGTTTTTCTCCTCCTTTTGTATGTAATTATGAGGTTCAAATACTTCATTTTGGTGACCTTTTATGCACTAATTTGTGCTGGATTAGCTTGTCTGCTGGTATCTTGACGAACATGCTTTTTGATGCACCTAAAATATTTACTGCATTGTTGTCAAATTGCTTCCTCATGTACCACCTTTGTACAAAAGTCGATATTGCACAGCCAATATCACTGAATATCCCGCTATGTTTTATTATTATAATTACGCTACGTTTATATGGCTATTATATTGTAGACTATTGAGTGGATAAAATATAGAAATCCTTTTAATTACAAAAAAATAATTACAAAATTACAATAAAATAATAACAAATTTTGTACATTTTAAGGTTAAATGCATCAATCTGGTGCACTCTGGAAACTCAAAATTAAGAGCTTCAACCCATGTAGGCTACAATGTGCAAATTGAACAAAGAAACAGCATTGACTTGTACCTGGACATTAAAAAGGGTTCAAACATCTTTTTTACAATACTTTTGTACTCATTTCTTTTTAAAAGATAAATCCTTGAGAGCTTTTATTTTGATCACCAGATCACCAGCTGATCGCGTGCGCAAATGTGCGCACTTCTCTTTAAAACACGCAGCACAGACAGACTATATATATATAGTCTGTCTGTGCTGTCTTTTGCTGTTTTATAAAGGCACAAAGCCATATCACGGTTTCGATTTTAGCTCGTTGGCAAACGTAGTATGTTTTAAATTTTCAGTTCATTATGAAACGGTGGCGGCAGTAGAGGGTCATTAACACTGAAACACTGAATGAATGTTTAGCTGACAAATGTGCTAAAGTTGTCATATCGGTTGTTATATAACAAAAACCCTTCCACCGGACCGAGAGAGAGTCTCGAGGCCTGCCGCTGCTCTGAGTGAGTGACAGGAGGCGTGTCTGTGTTCAACTGCGGTGTTCGTGATCTCGCTGTCGGAGAGAAGAGAGAGAAAGCGCTGCCGGTGTATGGATACTGTATAAAAGCGGTATTGAACTGCTTCTATTTTAATAGAGAGATATGTTTAGAAAAATTATATTTTGAGAGCACTGTTAAGAAACCTCAAACCTGAAAGATTCTGGGCTTTTGGGAAAATTCGGGGCTCCAGCCCCCTTAGCCCACCCCTAGCGAGAACTCTCTCTGAACTGCACACGCGGCACACACACACACACGTCCAGCTACAATAATGTATCATATTAATTTGAAACAGCAACCCAGAATATTTGTCACAAGCATTGATTAAAACAATGATGACAATAATCACATAAAAAAAAAAAAACGACGTAAATTCTGGACCTTTGGCAGTGAGGGGGGGTTCGTTCAAACCACCCGAACCCCCCCTGCCTACGGGCCTGTATTGGTCTAATCAGATTCAATGAACTATATTAAGCTGTGCTAAAAAAGTGGTACCGCCATACCCGGAGATCGGCTGAATGGATTCGAAAACGGTAAAACTCAACTGTTTAACTCTAGGGGGGTTGGAAAATTAGCCTATTTTCAAAAAAAGTGGAGTGTTCCTTTTAAGACTTTGAATAAGATCATACCACAGAGAAGTCTTCTGATCAAATTATAAGTAATTTAAAATGCTTATAACTTAGGCCAGACTCGACTTACTTTACCTAACCTGAGAATAATAAATAATAAGGTTAAAGGTGTTAAAATCAAAGTACACACCACAAAACATCTGGAAGTGGTCAAAAGTGGACAAGCTCAAATGTTTTAGACCCCATTTACACCTGTATTTAGTGTCGTCAACTTGTGATCCGATCAACCAAAATGTGTCTTAATACCAGGTGTAAACAGGGCCTAAAATACAGAAAAATATGAGAAACTTTCACAGATAAACGTTTTGAAATTTTCAGTTAACCCAACCTTTGACAGCACTAAACCGCAGCAGCCCTGATTGATCAACTTATGAATATCTGATCGTTTTCAGTGATCTTGATTTATAATTTTTTTTAATTGCAAATGAAAGTGAAATGTCAAGACTGTATTTTACCAGATGCAATGTGACTGCTTTAGTAAAACAAGTCCCATTTTCTACATAAGCCTATTGCCAATTGGTAAAGCCATTGCCTCACTGTAGCTGCTGTTATTTTTAAGTTTTATAAATGTATAATGTTGATTATCAGACAAAAAAGTTACTATATTGGTGTTGATTTAGTACATTAGTTGAACCCTACAGCAGATCTCTTCAGCTTGAAAGGTTTAGTTGTCATGAATATGGCTAACCAAATGCAAAGCTATTGACTGCCTCCAAATTAACATAGGGACTAGATTACAGCCTATCTTTAGTTGCTTCCTACTAACATACTTTACATTTCTCGCTTCCTTCCTGTCTCCTCTGCCCTTTGAAAGCAACCCGATGAGGAAACAAAGTGCCGGGTGTGTCTCTTGGTTTTCTAACACAATTGAGTTTTGGTTTCAGTGTGTAATTTTGTAATCTTCAAATTTTTTACATACCTCAGTAAATGAATTATGATGCTGAATCATGATGGATCACAGCAACAGGGCGGCAGGTTCACGCTGTGATTCAGCAGACGGCATGCGCTCCATAATGCATGCGCTATAACATGTATTCTTTTGTGTGTCTGTGTGTGGTTGTTCAGGAGGAGAGGATGCGTCGTGGGGATGACCTACGGCTCCAGATGGCTCTGGAAGAAAGCCGTAAAGACACCAACGCAGGGAAAGTGGCCAAGAAGAAGAAAGAGGTAGGTGTAGGCTCTGAGCGCTTTAACTCATCAGCAGGCCTGAACTGAATCTGTGGCCACACAAAACTCTAGTTTATACATCCCTCACCTCCTGCATGTTCATTTATTAAGGGATAGTTCACCCAAAAATTTAAATTCTCTCATAATTTATTCAACCTCATGTTGTTCCATGCTTCAAAACCCCCATGAAAGTAAACTTTGCACCATATTCAAATTCTTCAGAAGCCAAAGGCCTAGTTTGATAGTGCTAGCTAACAGAGGAGTAGAGCAGAATTCTGATCATATTTTCCCTCACAGTCAGGGGAGAAAAATGCACTGATTCTGTAAAGAAGTAGAAAAGACCTTTTTTCAGTCACCATTTGGTTTGATTTTAGGTTCAAATTTATGAATATATAAATGTACACTTACACTACAGTTAAAAAGATAGACAGAAGACCGAAATGTCTGTTATGCACATTTATTTGATCTAAAATACTTTAAAATACTGTGAAATATTACTATTTAAAATAATTTTCTATTTGAATATATTTTAAAATTATAATTTACTCCTGTGTTAGCAAAGCTGAATTTTCAGCATTATTACTCCAGTCTTCAGTGTCACATGATCCTTCAGAAATCAGTCTAATTTGATTATTTGCTGATGCTCAAGAAACATTTATCATCAATGTTGAAAACCATTGTGCTGCATTTTCTGCCACTTTTGATCAAATTTAATGCATCCTTGCTGAATAAAAATGCTGAATTTCTTTAAAAAAAAAAAAGAAAACAAAGAATATATTTATATATTTTAGGGCAACAACATTTTTTGTAATCACTTTTTTGCCTTCATTTTTTTTTTTTTAATTGTCTTGTGTGATTCTGACTTTTGTGTTTTACCACAAAACTACTTTTAGCTAAGTTATGCAATCAGAAAACTATTTCTTTAATATCTTTAACTATTTTTCCCCCTTTTTTTCCCTTGCGGACTTGTTTACTCATAATGTGAGTATTTATATTCAGATTGGCTTCCAAGTTCATGTTCACTTTAGCTGATGTGATTGCTTTGGATAGTAGGATGTATCTTTGGGCACTAATCTCAATCATTGTGTGTTCAGCCTCCACAGTCTTCTCTGATGGATCTGATGGACCCGGTTCTCGAGGGCACTGCCGATCAAGCGGCGGACCCTTGGGGAGCAGGTGCTGCAGCAGCAGGCCCCGCCTCAGACCCCTGGAAGTCCTACGGTAAACACAGACACACACAAAATATAAATAAGATTGTAAATATCATGATGATTAAAATGCACTTTTGGTTGGCCTTTGTTTCATAAAGGGCGTGTCATTAGACTTGTTTTACTGTCCTTCCTGGTTTTGTGACCATTTAAATAGAGCATTTTATCTACATTTTTACAGTTCTTTCATTTAAACATCTGCTTAACAGCAATTAAATACATTGAATGATTTCTCTGGGGGAAAAAAATCAGTTTTAAACCAATTGGTGCAAATATATAAATATTGAGATATATTATGAATATTAGCAAATGGATGAGGAAAATATATCGCCCAGCCCTAACACTCAACATTATTTTTAGTTTTATCATCTTGAAGGCTGGCACACACACAACACTAGCTAGTTTCACAAGTAATCACCCTTCACGTACAAGATCACATTTGTCCGTGGCTAATAATAGCACATTGACAACAGTTTGTATCAGCGTCCTGCTGTGCTGATCACATTAGGCTGTATTCTATAAAAAAAAAAAGTGCACTTTTATCTCACCAGAAGAAGGTTTTTGCTACAATTTAAGGCAGATTTACATCTAATTTTGTCACATATAAAAAACTTAATGCTCAGGATGTGAAGACAACCTGTTAACCTAAAGCTCCCTTTTCTTTTATAACCACCCTACCCCCACAGGCTCTATTTCATAATGTTGTTTGGGCCTGTAGCTCTTCATGGCAGCTCAGTAATGTAGCTAGGCCGGTAGTTGTGCATTCCAGTGTGGACAAAACAAAAGAGACTCAGTATTCAGATCTGCACTGGTAGAGTGAGCACAGAGTCTGTAAAGGGGTTCCTCTTCGAGCAGCCCAGTTCTTTCCTAATCTCTTGCAAATGTTCTGAAAATTAAGTCAGACTAAAGTCATGAAGCACATGGAGAGGAGTGTACATGTAGGTGTACATGTCTTCTGGAAGAGCAGACAGCAAAAACTGCCAATTGGAACACTGTATATTTCATAATTGGGTCACATTCACTCCCATTTAACTTCATCACCTGTCACACTTGTTTGTAAAATAGAATTTCTCTTGTTGTTTCTGCTCTTTTTAATATAATTAAATAGGTGCAAATTACTTCAAGTCAGCATGAAATGGAAATTTACCCCATTTATTTTCTAAATCAATGTCCACTTAAACCCATCTTAAACTTGCATTTAGATCAGACTCCATCCAGTCAACAAGTGATGGATAGAAGTACTTTCCCTACGTTTTTTTTTTTTCTCTCCATAATCCGTTTCACTCAGATGTACATCACAATACGGAAGAAAAGATCTGACGCCACTTCCGTTACATTGCGACTTAAAGACTTATCCTGTTTTTCTTTTTTTAATCGCTATGATAAAAGTGCATCCGACTAGGATAGTGGCAGTGATTTTTCATTGTAGTGTTACTTAAGATGTCCGTTAGTTAACACATCTGTGTATATCTTCCAGGTTCCGCCCCTAAGCCAGCTGCTCCTGTGGATCCCTGGGGTCTTCCCAGTGCCTCTCCCTCGGTCACTCCTCTGAAGAGCAGTGACCCCTGGGGGTCGACATCGGCTCCTGCAGCTGCTGATCCCTGGGGCCCAATGCCTGCCACCCGCCCCAAAGCTTCTGCCACAGGTGAGCTCTGAAAACTGAAGTTTGAAATGTATTTCTGTGTTACATTGGGGAAAAGACCACTCTTATTTTGCATTCATAGATTTTTTTGATGTCTTGCACATTAAAAATGAATGGCTTTCTTTATTTTTAATCCCAACCATCTCTCATTTCCCTCAGTTGGTAGCTTTGATCTTTTTTCCACACCAAATGGTACTTCCAGGGAGGACCTCTCTGAGTTTGACAGTCTTCGCTCTTCAGCACTGACAGGTAAACGCTGACCACTACTACGACAGTTTACTAGGGATGCCTCGAAATTTTGGCTACTGAAAATTTTCAGCTATTTTTGATTTTGGGGGAAATGTTTTTGTGGGGCCAAAATCAGTGACCAAAACAGACGTTTAATTCGTGCTTCTCCGATGGCACGTTTTGACTGTTTAGCGTCTGTTTCATGCACACAATGTGGATAAGCTACAGCAGTTAAATATGTCAGCTGTGTGGGCACTAGCTCTGGATTGATAATGTTAATTTCTCGATTTTAATCTGTAATATGGTTTCTTAAATCTAACATCTTTTAGTCTGTGCTGTTTTCTGTTGATGTGGAGCTTGAACAAAACTTCTCTAAACATTTGTAGCACGCCGGCCATCCAATAATTGCAAAAAGCTTTGTGCTTTACTATTAATGTTACTTTTAATATGAAGCAAAGTGTCATCTTGAAAATTCTGTCGAGTTTATTATGAAATTAAAGAAATGTTTTGGCGCTCTTTAATATGCCGTGACAGATCGCTGTGGCGCCTCAGTTCAAGTGGCAGCATGGATCAAGCGCACGTGAACCAATCATCTCATCTCCTCTTTACTACTATTACAGCACAAAATAAACGTCAGTTAACGTTACATTTACCTCAAGAAAGCTATTCAATGTCCATGAACTCATTAGATAGCTAGAAAAAATAACTCTTGAGAAGAGCATTCCTGAAGTTTCAGTTTCAGCCCGGAATTTTCATTTCGATGCATCCCTACAGTTTGCTAGTTTAAAGAAGCGTTGTCTCTTGTTGGGAATGACATAAGCATGTGATGTTTTTCACTTTCGCAGGTGATGGTAGAGGAAGTTCTGCCTTGCCATCGCAGACCAGCTTGTCTGTAGGCTCAGATCTATTTGACGTACCGGGCGGCCCAACCAGAAAAACTCCAGAGTCTTTCCTGGGTCCCAATGCTGCTCTTGTCAACCTAGACTCTCTGGTCACCAAGCCTCTCCAGCAGCCTCCAGTCTCCAACCCCTTCCTCGCTGCAGGTATCCTTCACCAATAACATGTTTCATTTGACCACATTTACAGGGTTCCCGCGGGTCCTTAAAAGCACTAATTGTGATATGGTCTAATGCGATTTTATGCATATTTAAGTCAAAATGCGACGCTGTTGCACATTCTACAGGCTCACACTTTCAGAGCAGTTCACAATTACTGTAAATGAATTATGTTTACCTTTATGGTTTTTATATTGTAATATGGCTGGAAGTAGTAAAGCATAGACATTTCAAAATCAGAGTCCTGTGTATTTCAGGCTTAGTTTTAATAAAAAATCCTGCATAATGCATACTTTTTTTCAGTTTATTATTGATATTTTGCTTACACATTAAACATATTCAATATACAGGTTTTACTAATATCGCAATAATCTGTAATCTTGTCTTTAAACACATTATTGTATCAGCAAAATCTAATAATGCTCGAGCTCTAATTCCTTTGAGTATGTATTGATATATTGGTACATAAACCAAAGTTACATATTACATAAAACATGACTTGCATATTTTAAACTAGCTTTTAAACTAAAAAAAGTATTAAGTCCTTGTTGAGCAGCCTGTTTAACTTAGTTAAGGTTTTTGAGATGCATGATTTATTTTGAGATTGTATCGATTTGTTCTAAATGGACATTTTATTTGTGCAGGTCTTAAAAAAAAAAAAAAAAGCTTAAATTTGGATTTTAAAAGCCCTTGTTTAGCATCTCCCATTGGTCTCGTTTCAGCCTCGGGAGCAGCTTCAGCTCCTGCTCCTGCACCTGCCGCTCAAATCAACCCCTTCCAGGTGAACCAGCCACAGCCGCCCACCCTCAACCAGATGAGAGTCAGTCCCATGATGGGCCTGAGCGGTCAGGGCTTCAGCAGCATGGCCCAGAGAAGCAACGATCCCCTGCCTCTGTCCTCAATGCCCCCAGTCGGTCCCGTCTCAATGGTACCCATGACCGGCATGGCTCCTCTTGGGCCTGTGGGCCAGATGATGCCAAACATGGGGATCCCAGCATCCATGTCCATGCCCCAGCCGCTCATGAGCGGAGGGCTGCCGCCCGCGGGCGCAGCAACACAAGCCGGCGGCACAACCAACCCCTTCTTATTGTGAGGAACAACATAGGCTGCCTCCCCGAAACCCACACAAATCTCTCTCTTATCCCGTTTCTATGCTATAGACAACATAGTCGGTTGTGTCCCCCCCAAACCGGTGTGCTTTTTTGAGACTTTTGGGATTATCAGTGGTGTTTACAGGTTTTACACTGGCAGGTGATTCCCTTCCTCTCCTGTCATAGATTGGTACCATACAGCGATTTGGTATTCTTTTCTAAATTTCCTCGAAAGAAACCATCAGCGATACAGCGTCTCTCCCGTTCAAAGGGGTCCTGTTTTTAACTTCTTTTTTGATGGCTTACATTTCTTATCAGAGGCTTGAAACTAGGAGTACTGGTTTGTCTTAATTTTTCTAATTTCTAGTCTTTCGAGCAGTGTGCTAGATATAAAGCTAACCCTTTTAATCCAAGCAGCCTGTATGTTCTACGCAGTGCATATACACTATGTGTATTTACAGTATGCTTAAGTAGACAGTTTAGAGGACTCTCTATCAGTTTACATGGAAATGATTTTGATGTTCCAAGCAGGGATTTTGCACATGCTCTGATTTATCTTCCTTTGACTGTTTGCCCACCGCTAGTCCTTAGTGCGAGAAATGATGGGAAACCGTTAACTAAGGCACGTGCAAAGAGTGAGTCTGAACTGCATGTGTGAATGCTTTCAAACCTGACGCATTGAAAGATGAACTTCATACTGAAGTGGAGAGTTGTTCTTTCTTCCTTTTCTTTTTTTAATGCACGACGGGGAGTTGGTTTGCATATCGTAATACGGCTCAACTTTTATACCGAAGCCTGTTTTTTACTGCTTTACAATCCCAAGACGTTGTTTATTGGGTGAATGGGTTCTTTCAATTCAATACGGCTCACTATTTGCACAGCACAGCTCCATATTTCCACAGCTAATCGATACTAATGATTAGAATTCATCCGCTTAGCTTCTCTGTGAGTATCCAACAGCCTGAAATGTGATCATTTCAGTTACGTTTTCTTTTTTTATTTATGTTTGCGTGCGCGTGGATGGATGGAGCAAAGGGAAACGGGAGGAAATTTGTGTTCATCTTCATCAGGTCCTAATGCATCTTACTGTTATAACCGACAGCTGTATCACTAATCACTGCTTCCTAATGCAATCCGTTCATGTACATTGGAGAAAAGTATATCAAAGCTTGTCGTTAACAAAATCCTCAGTTCTGTATGGAAAGCTAACTTCCTTATAGTGTTACGAGAATGAGCGGAGATGCTAAGACTGGTTATAGTGGGGGAGGGATCCCGTAATGGATTGTATGATCGATTTTCTAGTTTTTTTCCCTTGTTGATGTTGAATATGTGGTATAAATGTATGTTAGGGGTCATATGCATTTTTCTGCAGCTAGAAACCTGTGGTTAAATTGCATTCTGTATTCAAATAATGAGTTTATTTTGGCCACGGTTTTATCATAAGTCATAAATGAGACTTAAACTAGACTATGAATCGTTTGATATCACAATTAACGGTCGATTTAAAGCAAGAACGCCTAGACTTTGGTGTGTCGTGTGGCTACACTTTTTAATTCAACCATTTAAGCACAAGATGGCAACATCTGCCACTGAATAGTAGTTACCAAAGTGACTGCTTGTCCTTTTTAAATGCAGAGCTGCGGTTGTTTTCTAACTGACTACACGTTTATCTCTCTTCAATTGTTCCCCTATTATTATTATTATTATCATCATCATCATCAATATTACTGCTTTTGTTTTCTTGATTCCTGCTAGAGTATGGACTCTACGGTTCCTCTCATCTGTGAGCTAGTGACCTCTGCTGGAAATATTGCGGTAGTACTGCCATGTGCAGCCTTGTAGCAGAGCCTGGGTGTGTTATGGTCAATAATCTGCAGGCATACTCAGGCATTTTGGGGGGTGGTTGTGGCTAAGAAAGCTTTAAGATGTATGTAATGCGCTTTTGATGGACGTGATGGTTTAAGCAGGCTCTATTCCTGCTAAACGAGACTCCCTGCTAGTGAACATCACTGTAATCGATTATGCAGACTAGTTTGACTTTCGAATCCATACGATATCTAGCTGATTTCGTCTCGGCCATCTTGTTTTGCTGTTACCTTGTATCACTCGTTCTTCTGTTATTATGTACTCATTATGCATTTATTGTGGAGGACTAACCTTGTGAACATGCATAACATTTTATTTTTCCATGTTATTGTGTCTGTGTATTTACCAAACTGTCTCATATTACTGGGAGCAGGCTGCTTTTTATGGATATGTGCTCAACCTGTTGGCATTATAACTGTATAATATAATTTATCATCTGTTCTATTGTAACATATTGTTGTGTACCTTATTTCTGTGTAATGGTTTTGTAGGAAAGTCACAGGAAGAGTGATTGTTTTATTGCCATCTAAACCACAGCAAGTGATAAAGGACCTGTAGCTGCAGTGGTAAAACAAATAAATTGTATCAATGACTTTTGATCTGTCTTTTCATGCTGCCAGTAAACATGCCTACATCACATCCTGTTATGGCGCCAGATACAGGGGAATTTTAGTATTATTGAGCTGCTACTACTATAGTTTTTATTAGTATTTTGAATGTTTATTTCATATTTGCTTTTTAATAGTAATTTTGTTTGTTTTTATTAATTTTGATTCGTTTTATTTATTTTAGTATATCATAGCAAAATGAAACTGAGAACTAGCCGGCAAGTTTTTTTTAATTTTTTATCTCAGTTAAATGGTTAGTTCACCCAAAAATGAAACTTCTGTCGTTATTACTCACCCTCGTGTCGTTCTACACCCGTAAGACTTTTGTTCATCTTCAGAACACAAAGATATTTTTGATGAAATCCGAGAGCTCTCTGACTCCTCCATAGACAGCAAATTAATCACCACTTTCAAGGGTGAGTAATTAATGACAATTTCATTTTTGGGTGAACTAACCCTTTAATGTTTATTGTATTTCAAGTAATGTTTTAAGTATAATAGCCCTGACTGTAAATTAATCTTATCTGGTGTTTTGGGTCAAAAATAGGCATAGATGAAATCTGCAGATTGGTATCAAATTCTGACATGCAAATTATGGACGAGCCAGGTTTTTTCAATTAGAAATGGTTGACTCGTCTAGACAAACAAAACAAGATCAGTTTATTTAAAAACCTACAAAACTGATTAATATAACATGAATAGTTATAAAGCAGCTACAATGAATACTGAATAAAGCAACTAAGATACAAAAAGGTACAAAAAAAGATCAAGGTTATCAAAGCTGTTGTGATGTTCTTGCAGGTGAATGCTCTATTGATGTAGTGTCATAACCCAGCTTCTTCATGTCCTTAGTCACAATGTTGAACCTCAGTGTGACAAAACCTTGTGAGCGCACCCTTGTGACTGCAAATGGACAAAACCACATCAGTTATGTCTCATAATTAGACTTGCAGAACAACAGTTTTTGAAGACTATGATTAGAGATGATAAACATCCACTGCAATGTAATTCGAGGTAAAGGTAAAATGAAAGTTTACCTTCTCTTCCCTCTCCTTGAGCAACAACCTTGGGATCTGTGAACTCTGGACGCCTTCCCATCAGCCAACTAAGTACAAGACAAAACATGTTAGATGCAGAGCCTATCATGCAAATTAATGTTTTCAAGTTACAGTGTACTTTCTTATTTTAAACCGTGCACATTTAACTAAAACAACTTGGTTCATACAGTTGATGACAAAAGGGAAGGGCAACAGAAAATTAGATCACAACCCTAAGCTGGTGCATGATAAATTGTGTAATTTTAAAATGTTGCTGTATGTCTGCATTTAAATGCGTGTAAAACACCAAGCAGTGGGAAATTAGTTATAACCTTGTGAATTTCTGCAGTCTTGACGTAGACTCAGGAACAAACATAGGAATGGTCTTGGTGTGTCTGGGACAGAGAGAAATGTAATTGTGCATTTTAGACAAATTTCAAGCATGCTGGCTGCTTTTGTCACATTGACACCACAATTCCAGAGTGACTCACTTTCCAGGTGTAAACGGGATGTGCACGGCTCCGTAACCTCTCACAACATCATTTCCAAAGGTGTCGGGGCCATACACGCTGACTACAATCTGGGGCCCTGAAGTAAAAGAAACGGTAAAAAGATGGACACATGATAATTAAATTATATTCAAAAAAATATGTAACAGAAGATTTTATGCATATCTTCAGACTAATATTCCTCTATACAATGCAAGCATATTTTTCTGACACAACCAAAACAAGGTTCACTTACAGCCAAATGGGTTAGTGCTTTTGAATGTGATGTCCAATGGGAAATTCCACACCAAACTCTGAGATCCTCTACCTTTTGATGTTATTTGAGAAATGCCCTCTTCTAAGCCCTGAGAAAAGACACAAAATTGCTGTTGTTGAATTTATGAGAAAACAAAAGCTTTTATATACATCACTGAAATAGCGGAGAGAAGGAGTGACTAAAAAGTAAAAGAATCAGTACCATATTACAATTACTTGGTAATATACACTATATTGCCAAAAGTATTGGGACACCCCTCCAAATCATTGAATTCATGTGTTTCAATCACTTCTATGGCCACAGGTGTATAAAATCAAGCACCTAGGCATGCAGACTGCTTCTACAAACATTTGTGAAAGAATGGGTTGCTTTCAGAAGCTCAATGAATTCAAGTGTGGTACAGTGAAAGGTTGGCACCTGTGCAATAAGTCCATTCGTGAAATTTCCTCACTACTAAATATTCCACGGTCTGTTAGTGGTATCATAATAAAGTGGAAGCAATTGGGAACAACAGCAACTCAGCCACGAAGTGGTAGGCCATGTAAAATCACAGAGCGGGGTCAGCGCATGCTGAGGCACACAGTGCGCAGAAGTCGCCAACTTTCTGCAGAGTCAATAGCTACAGACCTCCAAACTTCGTGTGGCCTTCAGATTAGCTCAAGAACAGTGCGTAGAGAGCTTCATGGAATGGGTTTCCATGGCCGAGCAGCTGCATCCAAGCCTTACATCACCAAGTGCAATGCAAAGCGTCGTGTGCAGTGGTGTAAAGCACGCCGCCACTGGACTCTAGAGCAGTGGAGACGTGTTCTCTGGAGTGACGAATCACGCTTCTCTGTCTGGCAATCCGATGGACGAGTCTGGGTTTGGCGGTTGCCAGGAGAACGATACTTACCTGACTGCATTGTGCCAAGTGTAAAGTTTGGTGGAGGGGGATTATGGTCTGGGGTTGTTTTTGAGGGGTAAGGCTTGGCCCCTTAGTTCCAGTGAAAGGAACTCTTAATGCTTCAGCATACCAAGACATTTTGGACAATTTCATGCTCCCAACTTTGTGGGAACAGTTTGGTGACGGCCCCTTCCTGTTCCAACATGACTGCGCACCAGTGCACAAAGAAAGGTCCATAAAGACATGGATGAGTGAGTTTGGTGTGGAGGAACTTGACTGGAGTCCTGACCTCAACCCAATAGAACACCTTTGGGATGAATTAGAGCGGAGACTGCGAGCCAGGCCTTCTCGCCAACATCACTGCCTGACCTCACAAATGCGCTTCTAGAAGAATGGTCAAAAATTCCCATAAACACACTCCTAAACCTTGTGGAAAGCCTTCCTAGAAGAGTTGAGGCTGTTATAACTGCAAAGGGTGGCTGAACTCCATATTAAACCCTACGGATTAAGAATGGGATGTCATTAAAGTTCATGTGCACGTAAAGGCAGGCGTCCCAAAACTTTTGGCAATATAGTGNGTTCCAACATGACTGCGCACCAGTGCACAAAGAAAGGTCCATAAAGACATGGATGAGTGAGTTTGGTGTGGAGGAACTTGACTGGAGTCCTGACCTCAACCCGATAGAACACCTTTGGGATGAATTAGAGCGGAGACTGCGAGCCAGGCCTTCTCGCCAACATCACTGCCTGACGTCACAAATGCTCTTCTAGAAGAATGGTCAAAAATTCCCATAAACACACTAAACCTTGTGGAAAGCCTTCCTAGAAGAGTTGAGGCTGTTATAACTGCAAAGGGTGGTCGAACTCCATATTAAACCCTACGGATTAAGAATGGGATGTCATTAAAGTTCATGTGCACGTAAAGGCAGAAACGTCACAAAACTTTTGGCAATATAGTGAATATAAAGTAGGGGAGAGCAGGGGCGACTAAAACAGCAAAATAATCAGTACAAGATGGCAATTGCTTAGTAATACATGGTATATTATTATTTTTATCATTGAATATTCAAGTTGCATATTAAAAATAGATTACATGCGTGTATATAAATGTCACAATAGCCCTGATTTCCGTTCCTGTAAGACAAAAGGAAGTAAAGCAGGCTGATGTCACTCACTGATGTGGGCGCCCAGTCGTGTCCATAAACAAAACAATACTTGCAGTACAGATCATCATATTCTGGAAACTTAAGACAAAATACGACATGTTAGTAATCAAATTAACCGACGTTAACAACAGGCTTTGCACAAAGTGTCCTGCATCAAACACAGCCTCTATAAATCATTAACTCACATCGGCTGCTTCGATTTGCCCATTGACCATGAGAAGAAAAACAGCTGGATTGTTTGAGGTCATTTTCACACCATTAACACCCTGGAAAACATTTAAATCACACCAAACGACCCTCGCTGCACTGAAATCTCAGGCAAGCGGTAAATTAGTGGATCCCCGTTGTCAACAGGTCTCTGGCTGCTATGGACGCTTTCAGTACGGCAGGCAATAAGGTCCAAAATGGCTAGAAAAAAAACGCATTTTTAAATGACTATTCCACTAGGTGGTTGTCGTGGACATGAAATTGGGGCTACGTCCGAAATCGCATTCCTTGAGTAGACCTGCTTAATTTGAATAAAGTTTTTTTTTTGACTGCTAAAAAAAAAAAATGTTTTCAATGCGGAAGGACGTTTTCTGTGAATGTGCGAGACTTCCAAATTATTAGCCGAAATAACGAGAAGAATATCAAAGTTCAGTAAACTGTTTGCGCTACAAACCAGTGTGTTTATTATTAAGACAATACGTTAAAATTAAAATGGTATGAAATACCAGTTTGCAGTATCAAGCAGCGTAACGAGCAGTCTTGTACAGCTAAAAATAACTGGAATGACACCGGAAGCCAGACAAGTTAAATTTACAAATGGCCGCGCCCGCTCTTACCTGAAAAATAATGTGGATAGTATGTAATCTAGACGAAATACATTCGCTGTGCTGTCATTATCACGTGACCAACCACCAAATCCTCTCAAAAAACAATAGCAAAACACTGTTTTCTCACCTAAGCAGAATTATATCATCTCAAGCACTTACCTCTGTCCCCACATGATCTGGGTAAGCAAGCAGGCCACTAAATTACTCTCTCACATTGAATTGAAAATTCACTCTGCACTTTGTTTATTCTGGAAAGCCTACATTTCCCTTGTGCAAAGCGCTCAGCTTTAGGGAAGGCCTCATTACAGACACCAAGACCTTGACACTGGAAAAAAAAGAGAGAAAATAGAACAAAAATGGAAAGAGAGACATTGTTAATTGGAGGATCAATATACAAATCAATGGATCGAATTTTTGGCTCAGTCCTTTTAGTTCTACACCCCAGTAAACTCTTTTAACCTATAGACCAAGACCTGCCTGCCACTATTTTGTCCCAACAATGTCCCAGTTTGAGCTGTCCTCGTCTGTTGCCAATTTTCCCTCTCTGGGACCAGGTCTTTGACTTACAATCACTATTTATAGCAATAGACGTCTGTACTACTTAGAAGTCCTCTACGGGACCTGTGTCTCCCTTTTTTAGGCTTGAAATAAAGACTCATTCAGTCATTTCCGTGGGGATTTTTTATTTTATTTTTTTTTTGACATCGATCCCAACCCAATGTGGCTTTTAGGTTGAGCGTATTGTTCTTGTCCTCCATTAATCGCATAGGACAAACGCTTAGATGTGATATCCATTTAATCTGTTTCTGTTCCTCAGACCTCAACAGTATGTGAATAGCTCTGTCCATCTGACTGACATCGTTTGTTTGGTTGACATTTGCTAGTGTCACCAAAACATGCACCAACTGTCCACACCATAGCAAATGTCATGGAAATGTCATGTGCCCTGGGCTGTAGTTTGACAGTTTTGGTTGGTGGTCTGAAAGACGATCTTGTGTTTTCTTAAGGCAAGTGATCTCCATTGTTTAGTCTGGAAAGTAAGGAGCTTATAATAGCATGGCTTCATACAGTTTATGGGTCAGTGACATGGCACTTTTTTAATGTTGTAAAAAAAAAAGATTTGAAATGACATTCACACATAGGCCTACATGAATTAATCTCTTCTAATCATGTTTTTAATATCTGTAATAAAATAAATTTTGATACTCAATATCATTATAGAAAAGAACACTGCAGACCCTCATGACTTTGTGTCAAGGTCGATAAATCTCCTAAAATATGAGAGATGGTGACAAAGAAAGCTTTGTTCAGGTTGTGAAATGTCATGTGGCGTGACTCCCAAAAATAATGATGTTTATATATATATATATATGTGTGATATTACTTTTGATGATTATACCAGTTTCAAAACCGTAAGAAATGAACATGAACACAAGGAGGCATTTCTTTTTCATTCTTTTTCTTTATTGTTGACACTCCTTTTTTATCATTGACCCTCATATCTGCTTTGTCCTTATTATATAGTCTAGATTTGAACTTTTTGTTCTTTTCAAGTTCAGGTTTTATTCTCTTAATATGTAAAGAGAAGACATTATGTTATGGCCATTAATGAGTGGAAGATACATCTACTTGATGCCATATGACTGCTTAATAAGGGCTAAAAAGCTCATAAATATATAATATCGATTAATAGAAAGACTTCTAGATTTTTATGTACTGAACTTGCCATCCTGTATATTAGTGCAGTCCCTGACCTGCATTTGAAAATACCAGGTCACCGTTTCTCTGAGTGTCTTTGGAAAGCTCAACCGAGGCACAACCTGAATGTACGTCATGTAAAATTGTTATCGATTTATGTCCTTTCCTCCAAACTCCAATCATGGTCAAAAGCAGAGTGCCATTTATTATGAGGGCTAATCATTAATATTGCCTCTCCATTAGCTGGAGTGCAGCTCTGTGACAGCATAATGGCCTGTGTCAGACAGATGAGTGGGTCACTGTAGATCTGCACGTGTCAAATTACAGCAGCCCACTCTTGTGGCAGGGATCAGGGATTTCATTTTGACCACTCCCTAATTTTGCATGCTGGATAAATCTTCCCCACCCAGGCTTTTAGGGTTTTTCCATTTGATAAATAATAAAAGAATGAATTTTCTTTTAGGAGCACATAAATGGTTTTGTCTCTGGCATTACCGTAACTGATGTTTGCTGATTTTCCCGGATTGATCTGAAGTTAGACAGGAAATATAACACAGGAAGGATGAGAACTTGCACTACAATAAAAAAAAGTTTGTGGTCATTAAGATTTTTTAAAAATAAATTAATACTTAAGGATGCATTACACTGATCACTAGTGACAGTAAGGACATTTATAAATAGTTACAAAATATTTAAATTTCAAATAAACGCTGTTCTTTTTGAAGTTTTATTCATTAAAGTATCCTGAAAAAAATGTATCATGGTTTCCACAAAAATATTAAAGGGATAGTTCATCCAAAAATGAAAATTTGATGTTTATCTGCTTACCCACAGGGCGTCCAAGATGTAGGTGACTTTGTTTCTTCAGTAGAACACAAATGATGATTTTTAACTCCAAACGTTGCCATCTGTCAGTCGTATAATGCATGTCAATGGTAACTTCGTCTATAAGAGTAAAAAAAAACATGCACAGACAAATCCAAATTAAACCCTGCGGCTCGTGATGGCACGTTGATGTCCTAAGACACGAAATGTTCAACTGCCCTGAACATCCGGTTAGTGAGGTCAAAAAACGCGCTCTGATGACGGAAGTGATCTGTCGCGCTTTGCTTCAATGAGTGCGAGACATCACTTCCGTCATCAGAGCGCGTTCAGACCTTACACACCGGATGTGGAGGGCAGCTGGACATAGTGGTGTTTTAGAGGTAAAAAATGATATAAATACTGTTCGGTTTCTTGCAGAAACCGATCGTTTCGTGTCTTAGGACATCAATCTGTGTCTGTGCATGTTTTTTTTTACTCTTATAGATGACAGACCACAACGGTTGGAGTTAAAAATCATCATTTGTGTTCTACTGAAGAAACAAAGTCACCTACATCTTGGATGCCCTGGGGATAAGCAGATAAACATCAAATTTTCATTTTGGGGTGAACTATCCTTTTAAGCAGCAAAACTGTTTTCAACATTGATAATAATCATAAAGGTTTCTTGAGCATCAAATCATCTTATTAGAATGATTTCTGAAGGATCATGTGAAACTGAAGACTGGAGAAATGATACTGAAAATTCAGCTTTGCATCACAGAAATAATTACATTTTAAACTGTATTAAAATAGAAAACATTTCTTTTAAATTGTAATAATATTTCACAATATTAGTGCTTTTACTGTATTTTTTAGCAAATAAATGTAGCTTTGGTGAGCAGAAGAGACTGTATGTTTGCTTGAACTCAGAACCAATATCAGACCAGCACTCCCAAATTCATGAAAATCCACATTAAGAAATTACTTAGGCTACTTTTAATCAATAAATATAACTAGATTAAGATTCTATAGAGCTGTTACCAGTCAAATGAAATCATTAACAAAATTAATCTTTGCACGGTACAGAAGATGCATCTAAATTGGTAAATTACAAACGCATAAATAACGTTGAGAATAAACATATTCAAACTCTTGCTTCTGTGATATTGCTTAAATATATCACATTATAATATAAAAATCCAGATCTCATACAAGTACTTTTTTGCAACATCTTGAATTTCGTGAGCATTTGTATTAATTTTGGTGACATTTTTGACACAATCCCTCATTCATTTTTGAACCGGCACAATAAATAAATAAAAAATTATAAATAAGTTATTGATTGCATCTGAAGCAGTAAGTTTTACATTCAATCACATTAATGATGTTAATAAATAAATCAGACAATTCACCGGCAATTTAGTGATATCCCCGCAGTTGTGGTCTTGACCGGTCTAGAAACAAAATCCCGAGTCCTCTCAGTCTGAGACCAAGACAAGACAGAGTACAAATGTGCTCGAGACCAAGACAAGACCAAAACCTTTAAAAAAGGACCTTAAAAGATTAGTTTACTTTCAAATGAAAATTAGCCCAAGCTTTACTCACCCTCAAGCCATCCTAGGTGTTTATTACTTTCTTCTTTCTGATGAACACAATTGCAGAAATATTAATAAATATCCTGACGCATCTGAGCTTTATAATCGCAGTGAGCGGGATCAACGAGTATGAGCTGAAGAAAGTGCATCCATCCATCATAAACGTGTACTCCACATGGCTCCTAGAGGGTTAATAAAGGCCTTCTGTAGCGTAGCGAAGCGAAGCGATGTGTTTGTATAAAAAACAAGTTATGAAGTCAAATATCTAGCTTCCGCCAGAACGCCTTCCATATTCAACTTACGTAAAAACGGAACTGGCGCCACGTTCGTTCCGTAAGTTGAATATGGAAGGTGTAGGACATACAGCGTAAGCTTTTTGAAGAATACGGAAGGCAGTCTGGCAGAAGAACTTGCAAGGCGATCATTTGTGTTTATGACGCATATACATTTTTATTTTTTTTTAGAAAATGACCAATCGTTTCACTAGATAAGACCCTTATTCCTCGTCTGGTATCGTTTAAAGGTACAATATGTAATATTTTCGCAGTAAAATATCCAAAAACCACTAGGCTAGTGTTATATATTTTGTCCAGCTGATTACTAACAATATCTCTAATGTTTTCAACTACTTGTAAATCATGAGAAAATTCCCATTCTAAACAGTGACACGGGGCAGTGCAGTCGCCTGTCAATGACGTCAGTTACCCTTTGTTACCGCCTTTACTGACGTAGAAACCACATGACAACATTGTCGTGGACTAAAGCGGAAGCAGCGCTGGCGATTGTGTCATAATAAAAGTCCCGCTGCTCGTGAGGCGTGTGTTGCGCAATCGCTCCAGCGGCCTCGTTGAGCTCCCACAACACTCGGTCCTGCTCTGCTTCATACTACAGTAACGTTAATAATCGCATCCATTAACATGTTTTCTTCCCAAGTCCAATTGCACTGTCTGTTGAGGTGGAGACCACATGTCCCAAGATTCCACACTCAAACTTGCCGTCATCAAGCTACGCCTTTGTTTTGAATAGGCCTCTAGCGACCTCTAGCGGACAAAATTATCGCATACTGCACCTTTAAAGCTCTTTGAAGCTGCACTGAAACTGTAATTTTGACCTTCAACCATTTGGTGCCCATTGAAGTCCACTATAAGGAGAATAATCCTGGGATGTTTTCATCAAAAACCTTAATTTCTTTTCGACTGAAGAAAGAAGGACATGGACATAGGGGTGAGGAAATTATTAGGAAATTTTTATTTTAAAGTGAACTAATCCTTTAAAACCGGCCTCAAGACCGGTCTCGACTACAACACTACTTTGAAAAGTAAAAAAAAAAGGTATTTTGTGCTTATTTGTGCTAGTTTTAATTAATGTGCTTACTGTTCACTAGATACTTTGGATGGATGACTTGCGTGCAGTTGTATTATTGATGTGATATGATTACTTGATTAATGCAATTTTGTTCAATTTACACGCTTTCAGACTTTTCAAGCTCTCCTCCACTAAGGAGAAGATCTGAGACAGCAGGCTCTCAGACACAATTTTGTGACAATAATGATGACATTTCCAATCATTTCTAAACTTGCGAGAGATGCAGATAAATTCTGTAATTATTTTGTTTGCTTTATAGAAACTGTCTGCAACAAGAATAATGGGCTGACTGTCTATGAAAATGACCTATCTGCCATTTAATAACATGAATTAAGGTGTTGAGTGATTTGAAGATAAGGGATATTTAATCTCTGAGGATGAGGCCTCTGACTCTACAGATCAAATTTAATGACACAGTAGATGGTCATGACCTCATTTAACTTATGTCCGTTTAAATTAAAGTCTGGTCTGTAATTTATATTCCATTCCTGATAACATTTCATTTATGTTTGGCCCACTGCACTACTGCCCATATGACCTCATGTGACCTTAGAGTTACATGAATAATTTGTGGGCTGTTAAAAAAAGTGACAATATGCTCTCAGTAGTGATTATTGATTATTGATCAGTGACCTGAGATTAACCTCAGATACTAATGACTTCATAGGTGGGGTGTGTTGCACTAATGTGTGATGATTAATTATATTTGAATCTTAATTTTCACTAGATAAAAGCCATGTTAATTCAAACAGATATTATTTGCAATGAAATGAGCAGGCTTGCTCTCCTTGTTATCCTAAGGGTTGCAACTTTACAAAAATATATTATTATAATGTATTTCAAATTTATA
>RJVU01026577.1:3794276-3817340 GCA_003731715.1 Anabarilius grahami
TAACCCAATAATAATAATATTTTTATATATATATATATATTTTGTTTTTTTTAAATATTATGATGTAAAGCAGTTGTGCTTTATGGAGGTGTACCAATAATCATTTGTAAATACTGAAAGGCTGCATTACTGCAGAAGATATTATAGCTATAAAGTTGGTGAAACAACCAAGGCCTGTTTTTGAGAAGTGTACAAATTTAAAAAATGGTAGGCAGAATCCCATAGGCGATGAAATCTATATTTCAGGAACTGCAGAGCCTACACCGAACATGGCCTGCCTTCTTTGAAGCCTGGTTTCATAGAGGGGAAGTCTGCTTTGAGGCTGCAGTTGTTTTTGCTGGATTTTTCTCTGCTCTCAGACAGGTCTCTCCTTATTCCAGTTTTAAACACTGTGCACACTGCACTAGCCGCTATTATGCATTCTACAGTAAAGTGCTGGCATGAGATGGAGTTTGTGAGACTCACAAACAGACCTCTCTGTCCTGCAGTATTTTGCCGATGTTAGATAAGACCTCTGAAGAGAATCTGAAAAAGAAAATGAATCACGGCAACCTTTATCTCAATTGCGGAAAAAAGAACCGGATCGTTTACTGTACTATGGCGGCAGTGTGCATTGTTTTTGTGCATGTGTTGTATGTCTTTGCGTGTGCTCTCACAGCAGTAATGCTTTCAGTATAGTCCCTGGTGAAAACAAACCCTGTCAGCATCTACTACCCCTCTCCTCTTTTCCACAACTCATGCTGTTACTGAAAGCCACTGAAAACAAATTCAGCTTTCCCTCAGTGTTTATCTCCTCCATAGTACCTGGAATAGCTGCGGTTTATTCATTTTGCGGTGGGGTTTGCAACAGTGCCTTTAATTTGTTTTTCTTTTATTGTTGAAGCACGCTCACTAAACTTATTCTATTGAAGATCCATAAAAAAGGGTGTGTAGCTATCAGCATAATACAAGCAGCATAAAAAACAGCATTGAATAAAGATGACAATTAAACAACGGGGGGAGCTTTTGCTGTTAGAGTAAATATCTTTGTGACAACCCAATAACGGTTTTCAAAGAAATTAAGCTGTATCCACATAAATGCTCGCATCTTAATTTTACAGAACTCAATCCAAGACACACACAGTTCCAGATACAATAATTGCTTCTGAGGGGACAATCTCATTGGCCCTGAAATGAAAGCGATTGGAATCCTTTTTAAAAAATTGAATTTGCAAGTGGAATGGTTACATAACAGGTCCATTTCATTCAGCCGGTATAACAGGGTCAATGCTTTGACACGTCCAGATCCCGGCAGAAAAGAACATGGAGGCAGGTGAGTCTAGAGGAAGAGGTGGGAGTTTTGATGCCAGAGAGTTTTGATTGAAGTCTGCCGTATGACTCATGTGACTATTATTTCAAAGATTTCATTCACAGTTGTATATTCGCTGCGTGTGATGAAGAGAGTTGGAGGCTGCCAAGCTGCAGTGTCTGGGCTGTGTGAAAAGGTATTGCAGTTGACAAAGGAAATCAATCTCGGTCCCTTGTAGATGTCATAACTCTCACATGAAATGAAATGCCTGTTTTTTCTTCTTCAGTTCTTCCAGTAAAACCTGGTGACCTTGGCAATCTGTTAAAGGGATAGTTCACCCAAAAATGAAGATTCTGTCATGATTTACTCATCCTCGGGTCGTTCCAAACCTGTATGACTTCCTTCCTTCTGTTTAACGCGAATGTCCCGTGTTCCACATTTTGTTTTTTCGTATGAATTAGTACATTTTCCACCAAAACTTGCTCCATACTTTCAATAGAGAGACAGAAATCTCCCAAGAAATGAACAGAAGTTTTATTTCGCTTGGAGGAATGACATGAGAGTTTGTGGCTGAACTATCCCTTTAATATCTCTTTTTAGCACCCGATTCACTAAAGAAATTATGTAAATCAGGTAATGACAGAAACACGTCCCCCAAAATCTTTTTTATTGCAATTTATTGCATGGTGCAATTTCTGATCTTGCGGGTCGGTTCAGAGCATGAGGTTGCAAATCTGGTGAATGAGCTAAATTTGCATATAAAGGAGACGTGTTTCTGTCGAAAAGAATGACAATGACTTAATTTAAATATTAATGATGCAGCACTATTTCAACACATTAGCTTTTGGTTAAACTGAATTGTGGGTGGTTAGAGAATAAGATACAATACTCCACTTTTAGTCCTCCTCCAGCATAATCATTTTATATAATAATTTTATAAAATAATCATTTAGCCTAATTATTTTGTTTTATATTTATGTAATTTTCTTATTGCGCAAAAAACAAACAAACGTTGTAGCCGAATATGTAAAACATATAACATATAATGCCAATATTACAAGATGTAAAATAAGTCTCTGATGTCCCCAGAGTGTGTATGTGAAGTTTTAGCTCAAAATACCCCACAGGTCATTTTTTATAACATGTTAAACTTGTCACTTTTTGAGGGTGAGCAAATATGCTCTGTTTTTGTACGTGTCTCTTTAAATGCAAATGAGCTGCTGCTCCTACGAAGAAGGCAGAGTTTCGAGAGCTTGTGTTAGCAGCGCCGATTACCTCACGCAGACTCACTGAAAATGTCAGAAACTGTTCAGCCTTTTATGTTCAAACCAGAGTCGAACAATGATGGAGAGCATCAAGAATAAGTGACAACGTAGAATGCAACAGGACGTTTCTGAATGGTTAGTTGATGAATTTATGTAGCTGATGTATCTTAAAGTCATTAATTAGCATG
This sequence comes from Anabarilius grahami, assembly GCA_003731715.1. Lineage (NCBI taxonomy): Eukaryota > Metazoa > Chordata > Actinopteri > Cypriniformes > Xenocyprididae > Anabarilius > Anabarilius grahami. Next base: position 3,797,018 of record RJVU01026577.1, read on the forward strand.
TCATGATAATTTATAAATCGCTCATGTGGGAACTGTTAAAAGATCCTACAGAGCCAGAGAATATATGCTGCATGAAGGTAGAACAGGTAAAGTTTAGTTTAGTTACGGTTATAACTTTAGTTGTTGGCATCTAGCTTTTATGACATGCTATTGCATTTGTGTTACATACTGTATTGCAATAACATGGCCTCACCCCCTTTGTTGCGTGTTCTCGGGGGCAGGGTTTATGTAAATATTAGGGTTAGTGATGTCACCAACCCGGGAAGAAGCTCGTTGTAGTCCCTACCAGCCGTTTGTTGTAGTCCTTAAACAGAGAATTCTTTAAAAGAAAATATCTTTTAAAGAAGATCTTTTAAAAACTTTGAGCGTCGTAACTTTGCAACATTACACACTAACTAAAGTTAAAAAAGCAAAATCATAATCAACCACCCATTTAAGAAACCTTTAGAATCATGTAGAAACCTTGTAGAAAGTTTGTAATCCTATTACAACTATCTAATTAATATTCATTACCTAATTAGTATTCATGAGCTAAGCTAATAAAGTTTGTAACGTCTCCTTTCAGATCTTTTTTACATTCCCTAACAATTCAGTGAATTCGCCCCCAAGGCTTTTTCTTGTCTTTTTGCATCATAACAGGAAGTGAAGCGAAAGCTCACCGAAACCATTGATTCACATCGTTTAATGTTGTGGTTTGGGAGAAAAACATGCTTGATGTGTATGTCTTTGTTAGATCTTAAGGTCCTCTCATGGGAAGAGCGAATAACTGTGACGAACCATACTTACCTGCTGTCTTCGCCACTTTCTTTGATGCATATTTCAGGGGGGATTTAAGTGACACTTCCAGTATTCGAGATTCACATAAATAGTCGCTAATCTTAAAACGCCTGTGTGATCGCTGATCTAGAGCGCCAGTGTTTTCATTGCACCAGGTTCCATTACAGAGAGGATGTTAATGCTTTCATACAGAACCGTCTTGTTGCATAGCAACTAACTTATCAGACTACCCCCAACCTCCCCCTCCCATGCTAGTTCAACTACAACCTGAAAAAAAATAATAAATCTTTACCAAGAGCTTTTCTTTTAAGAGAAGAATTGAATGGCATTTGCTACACAAATTTCAGTGGGATAGAAAAAATGCTGGTTGAACTTGGCAATGGCTTTTCCCCCACTGAATTCATCAGAGCCCACTTCAAAGCATTTCACAAGAAATGCCAATAAGCGTCTGCGCAGGCTACCTCTGCAGCATAGAAAGACAGAGAGTGCAGAAAAAGAGGAAATCAACCATTTCGAATCGCAGCAGATAAGAAATAATACTTCTCTTTTTGCCTTGACCCAGAGCTAAACTGATATAACAAACCTTCCAGATATTTATTCACTTTGCGTTGCTGAGATTCTCAGTGGAACATCAGCGCTGTGAATTCTGCATGTTGGGATAATCAGCGTTGCTCTGTCATACTCCTTTCCTCCCCCTCCATGGCCTAATTTGGAAAAATATTCTCTGCACTCTACCTTCGTTTTCTAAGCAACTGCAGTACAGCAGCACATCGTATGTAAATACGGTTCGCGTTGAGCTTCAGGTCTACAGGGGTTACGCTCCTCTTGTTTGTGTAGTGTACTGCAACTCTGCACCACTCTGATTGCCGTTTTAAATCTTTTGGCAAACCGGTTTTGTTCCAGCATGTTCAGGAATGGAAAGAAGAACAATTCCTCTCTGCCAAGTGAAATACAGCAGTGTGATCCGATGTGCAGCTTGCTTGTAAAGATGGAGTGCTTTCCTAGAGTTGTGTATTACTTCAAGGCCATGGTGTAGTTTAGTGGTTAAAGCTCTGGGTTCAAAACCCGCAAGAGACAATCCATTAAATTATCATCATGTGCCATTGAGCAAGACACCCAGGTTGCTCCAGGTGACTCAGGATAATTTGTCAAGTCAAGTTCTTCATTGTTCAGGTTCACTGGTTCACTGTACCGTGCAGTTCTTACTTTGTGTACTGGAAATAGACACAAACATATCAAAAATACAGAAGAGAAACAGAAGGACAAAAATGTATATATGAGCATCTCTGTGCACATGTACAAATCAGAAGGTTGGCAGTTCATCCTTGATGAAAAAATGGATGAGAAAATAATTAACTGCGAAAACAAAATACTATGAAATTCAAAATCATGCAAATACTGCTCATTTTTTATGTGATACTGTCCATCTGTGAGTTTAGCTGTTTTCCCTTCAGTTAAATGCCTCAATCAACCCAACTAAAATTTCCAATGTCTACATATGTTTTATGTCTTATTTATTTACATCTTAAGAAATGGTAATTGGAGGAGACTGAATATTTATAAAAAAAAATGCAAAGAAATCTTCTGACAGATGTGTCAGTTTTCTTTTTATACTGTCATCAATGCAAAAACTACAGTCACAGTGACTCGGGTGACATTATCGCTACTGGACAACTGGACAGGTTTTATTTGGACATGTAAACCAATATGTAAATCGGATTGCAAAATGTAAGATTCATATAAACAATTTTCAGAATCTGAAATTGGATTGGATTCCTTTGGATTGATTAAAATGAGTGCAAGGAAAACATACACTGAAATATTTAGTCACCATTTATTATAAATGATTTATCTGTGCACATCATTATTTTTTTTCTTTAATTCATGTGCCCTCATAATCTTTAATCAAAATAATTCCCTCTTGCAGTGACATCTCTGTTCTTCTCTGATGACGTGTTTCAGGCATGAGGGCGGAACAACCTGTCACTCACATGACATCACAGCGATAGCAAACCACAACCATCCAATCAATTCTTCATAGACAAAATCAAGTCCCGCACTACATTTTTTCTTAATCGAGAAGACGTTTCAATCGGATTTATGTCACTATAGGGAAGAAAAGACTATCACAACTTCCATTTAATGCCGACTTTAAGTATGGCATGAATGTGAGGGCACAATGGACCACCAAATAAAAAATATATACTTACTGGTAACACTTCGGTATGGGGAACACATATTCACTATATTTTGCCTCAAATAAACTCTTAATTTACTTCTTATTAATAGTTAGTAAGATTTTTGTTGTAGTGGTTATGTTTTGGTATGGGGTAGGATTTAGGTTATAAGTGAGTTCCCCATACTAAAGTGTTACCCACCCAGGTGAAAAATAAAGTACTTAAAGTGCTCTATTTTCGCGCACTAATTTTGAACTTAATATAATAAAAATTCTTCTTGAGAACTTCTTAAGATAATCTTAAGAACATCTAAGTGTACTCAACTGTGCTATTTTGAGACACCATGAGTATGAACTAAAATGTGCTTTTAATATACTATCTCTGTATTAAAAAATGTATTTAGTTACCACTTGTAGTACACTTTCATACACTATTGGGTTTAAGTGTACTACAAGTGGTAACTAAATATTATTATTTTTTACTTTAATGTGACTTGGTTTTAATATAGTATTTTAACATAGTATTTTAATGTAAACATACAAAAAAATTTGTCCCAAAAATAAGGTGCATGCATACTATACAAATACACATAATGTTTTAGAGTAGAAGTGCATTCTGTGGAAAATAATACAGTCCTTGTAGAACTGCAACAGTAAGAAACGACGTGCGCTCCACTCACTCTTCGAAGTGCAACAATAAAAGCTTGAGCTGAATGATAAATTAGTAATTAGTACAGCATTAGGTCTGTGTATGGCTTAAGTGCTAGTTTCGGACAAAGACTGATTGGTAATAGATTTAATTATGGTGAACTCAGTGCAAGGTCACACCTCAGAGCAGAAATGGACATTTCTACCCAATCAAACCCACCCCCACCAGTACACACATCCTCCACAGCACAGCTTTAACTGAGCATGACAAGTACATAGCAGTGCCAGGGAATCTGATCCTCTTACGCTATCAGTTATTCTTTATGCTTGGGTGTAAATATGTAGGTGTTGTCATTTCCTTCTTCCTTGTCAGTTGAATGATCCTCTAATCCAGATGGAAGTGATGTTGTGTAATATATTTTGTGCATGTGACTCCATTCATTTGCATTATTTATTTCAGCATAAGTGAGACGTGTGATAGCAGTGTACTACCGCTCCAACAGCGCCTCTAGTTTCAGTGTGCCGTGCCCAGGATCCTCACCGTCTGGCTTCCAGCCTTTGGCTAGTTCCAAGCACCACTGACTGTGCGTGTCATATTATGTAAGGTCACAGCATAGAACAGAAAGCGCAGTGTCACTGGCTCCAGCGTGTAATCATTTTACGGCTGGCTTTTTAACACGTCTGTAAGAAAATAAAATTTTGACTTAATCCAAATGTGGACAGCATGCTCTACTTTCTGACAGGTTTTCTGTACGAATGATTTATGCAGTACCAACAGCTACTTAAACATACTCAGAGTGGCAGTTTCACCTTGAGTGCTTAGAGGCTCATGAATAAAAGATGATTTGTTGTTGGGATACTAACCCAGGGTTTGTACGTGACCTTAACTAACACTGTTAAAAGCAGACAATCCTCAAACCGCCCTCCCCCGACCTTTTGATATCAGCTCAGCACCCCTACTGGTCGTTGATCTATCTGGGTAATGGAAATGGAGTAAAATCGACTTTTGGTCACTCAAGATATTGACAACATGTTACCGATGTAACATCCCATAGGGAAGCGGATTACGATGTGTCTGTCAACTGTTATCTTCTGTGGTGATAATTATTATTTGGGAAGCTTGTGGAGGGGATATCCATTTAAAGGGATAATTCACCCCAAAATAAAAATTCTTTCATTATTCACTCATCCTCAGCATATAGACTTATTCAAGCTTCAGAAACTGAGAACATAAAAAGAAAAATAGTATCAAAAAGTGGTCCATACGACCAAGTCTTTGTAGTTATATGTGGCAAAAACAGACAGCAATTTACATTGAAATTCACTTAAAGGGTTAGTTCACCCAAAAATGAAAATTCAGTCATTAATTACTCACCCTCATGCCGTTCCACACCCGTAAGACCTTCGTTCATCTTCAGAACACAAATTAAGATTTTTTTTTTAAAATCTCCCAGAGAATGCAACGAAATTGCCACATTAATGGTCCAGAGAAGTAGTAAAGACATTATTAAAATAGTCCATGTGACTACAGTGTTTCAACCTTAATGTTATGAAGCGATGAGAATAATTTGTGCGCAAAAACAAAACAAAAATAACAACTTTATTCAACAGTTTCGTCTCTGTCAGTCTTCTACGCAGTTGACGCAGTGCAGCGCTTCCGTGTTTACGTCCGAACACTGGCTCAGTATTGGCCGACATTGTTCACCTGAGCACCAGTTTAGTTTTTTTTTAAATATTTATATTCATATTTGATTTATTTTAGCATTTTTATTTTAGTTTTAGTAATTTTAGTGCTTCGGCAGTTCATCTTAAACTTATTTTATTGGTTAATTGCCAAGGCAACTTTTTTTTTCATCTAAAGTTTTTATGGCTCTTATTATGTTATTTAAAGCTGCAGTCTGTAAGTTTTGCCTCTTTGTCGCCATCTCTGTTTGAAACCTGCAATTGCAGTTATTTGCGGAATTATTATCGTTATGTGGGTTGTGCATCGGCACGACTCCTCAGTGCGGATGAATCTAATGTTTGCTGTCAGTCACCACACCGGTGTGGATACTGTACTTCGGAATCACAGATTGTAGTCTTGAAGTATGACCAAAATAAGAATTTTCACCAGATAATCTATACAAGTAAGTAACATGTCTGCCACTTTTGTTTTGACCAACTGAGAAAAAAGCATTACAATAAATACATTTTAAAAAGTATTATTATTGTTATACTTTGTTCTCAAATTGTTAAAGTTAACAACATCAGCATTGCATGACTGTTTTTAGTGTGTATTAGCGTCACCTGTAGATTTCAATTTCTGTAGCCACTCTGCAGTCCGAAGTCTTTCACTTTTGACTACGGGTGAATCTCCAGTTGATGATTGTCATTTGGACCTTTCTGGATTACAATCCGCCATCAAAATGATACATTTAATTATTGCAGCTGCTGTGAGAAAAGGCTATAAGTGATCCGCCGCCTGCAGCATCCTCACATGCCATATAACCTGCTAGCTGGTACTCCTTCTTTATGTAAACAGACATGATGTAATGACACAAAGACGAACAGCTACATGCTCGAATTTCCCACGGAAACCTACCAGGTTTCTACCATTTGAATTAGAAAACCTTATTACAAGCTAATCGTTGTGAATCGGGCTAAGGTAAGGAGATAGTTTTGAACATTGGCTGGTTATGTACTTGCTTTTCAATGAATAACAACTTAAATTTTGGTCTGTTCCTAACAAAAATCTATTGTACAACTTTAGAATACTTCAAATATGGTGCAAAAGTCATATGGATCACTTTTATGATACTTTTGTGGTACGCTTGTGTCGTTTTTGATGCTTAAAAGCTTTAGTCCCCATTTAACTACATTTTTCAAAAATCTCAATTTGTGTTACATAAAAGAAAGGAAGTCATATAGTTTAGGTAAAAAAGAAAAAAGAAAAAAAAAATATATATATATATAATAACTATATAATAACTATTCATATTCCTTTATTAAAGGTGCGGTCACATTTACCATTGCTCACTGAAATTTCTCAGCCGAAGTTTCAATATTTCAATAGGAAGTTCTTTGTGAGGGCGAAATATTTCCCAACGCACATTTTGCGATTGGATAATGTTGGTCGTGCAAATATGCAGTGTTGACCATTAGAAAGCTGCTTGGCTTGAAAGTGATTTCTGTGTGAGCTATTGACAATAGACAATGGATCTTTTTTTTGCCTGTGAAATTTCACAGTAATTATGCTAATGTGACTGCACCAAGAAGCACTGCTACAATAAGACAATTCCCCTGATTTCCTCTCTGTATCATTGGTACAGCATCCAGACATTAAGTTATCTAGAAAAGTAGTTACTGGAAATGGAGTAACATGATATTTGGTCCCTGAAGAGATTGCAAACATGTTACCATTGTAATGTTCCATAGGGAGGTGCATGACAATGTGTCTGTCAACTCTTATCATCTGTGGTGATGAGGAAATCTAATTAAGGTCTTTTGAACACCATCTGCTCTTCTGAGCTCCATTCGGTGAGGTTTTGTAACAGCAGAGATCCTCCAGTGTGGCACAAATAAGGGAGGGAGAGGTGGTGTTAACAGGGCCCTGTGCTTCACGAGCCTCTAACCCCAGCACACCCACGCACTGTCTTCTCATATCTGACAGGCAATGGCTTCTCTCATTGTGATACGAATCCTGCTCCATCGCTCTCTCCTGCTGCAAGCACAAACCATGGAAACCCTGTAAATAAACTGAGCCATTGTATTCTCTATAAAATCAGGAATCAATCTGTTTTCATGTAACATTCATATTAAAGCATGCGGTTCGCGCAGAGGAATTTTTTTATTTTTTTCTCAACGCTTATGTAAATAGTTGCACTAATGATAAGAGAGCGGGCTAAATGTATTCACATATTCATTCTCAGTTGGAGTTTAAATTAAAGATTAATCTTCACATGGCAAACGGAAGGGAAAGGAGAGCCTTTATGCATTCCAGCAAATGCTGCACTCACGTGCCGCTGGAACTGCAGGGGTGGGAATGAGCGAGGAGGGGGCTGCCTGACCCATATCGGGTATAATTGGTGTAAAACAAAAAAACTCAGGGGCAGGCAGCATTGTGCTCAGAGGAGAGGAATATTTTCCTGTGGAATTGTACTAACTCATGCTTATTGCTGTCTCTCGTGCAATGTGTCATCACAATCTGATGAAATATTTAACCTATGACATTTTCTGCTGGTGCAACAAGAATGCAGCATTTGATTGCATCCTAACGTTTCCCATTTTGGCTTGTTTTGTGCATTAGTTGTTTGCTACAGGAAGGTTAGCAGCAGACATCACACGTTTAAATGTGTAGGTGGAATAGTGACTGATGGTCTTTGTATTGCCATGTGACATTTCTCTGTATTTCCTATATGTCACAGTGATGTTTAATCTAATTAAAGGAAAGACGACAGTTGCTTTTGTAACCTGCTTAACTGTGCACAGAGAGATTCTGTATTGATTTTTCTTTATGCATTACATGATTACTATTGTTGCACAACCTATGCAAAACTTGACGTATGAAATATACAACACTAAATATTTAATATATTACATTATTTAATATTTAAATATATTGAATAAAAATTACAGTACATAAAAATATTTACATTTATATTTAATATATATTAATTTATATTATATTATATTATATTTACATAAAATAAAATAGTAAATATGAATATTTAAACATTTATATATTAAAAATTATTTGGCATTAATACTTAATATATATTTTACAACATTACAACACTAAGTTTGAGAGGGATTTTTTTTTTTTTTAGCAATTCCCTCCATGTTGCCCTTAATGTTCCAGTTGTAGGGGATAAATGTTGTGGAATAAAATTATATCCAATCTCATGTTGTAGCGCTTTAACTGTTTGTTTGTATCCTGGAAACAACAATCCTAATAAATATTGATTTCCCTTGTCAGCTACATCCAACATGCTTGTATGACACACTCATCTACTGAATGAAAATTGTAGTTAGTAACGTAATCCAATACATTACACATTTAAGGTAATATGATATGACTACTTTTAGATTACTTTTGACCTAACTGGTTTATCACAATGATTTAATTTTAAATAGAATAAACTTGTACCATATTGATATAAAAATACAAAGAGAAAGAAAATACATTCCATTTTTTATCAACAACATGAAGTGCATTAAATATTGTATTACGTCAGGGTTTCCCAGACTGAGGTTCATGAAGGAACTGCAGAGGTCTGAGTTTAATGGAAAGCTATTAAAGGGTTAGTTCACCCAAAAATGAAAATAATGTCATTTATTACTCACCCTCATGTCGTTCTACACCCTGAAAGACCTTTGTTCATCTTCGGAACTCAAATTAAGATATTTTTGATGAAATCTGATGGCTCAGTGAGGCCTCTATTGAGAGCAAAGCCATTGAAACTCTCAAGATCCAGAAAGGTACTAAAAACATTTATAACTGTTCATGCGAGATCATTGGTTCTACCTTAACGTTATAAAGTGACAAGAATACTTTTTGTGCGCCAAAAAAACTAAACGACTTTTCAACAATATCTATGGGCTGATTTCAAAACACTGCTTCATGAAGCTTCTGAGCTTTATGAATCTTTTGTTTCGAATTAGTGATTTGGATCTTCTATCAAACGGCTAAACTGCTGAAATCACGTGACTTTGGCGCTCCGATCCACTGATTCGATTCATAAAGCTCCGAAGCAGTGTTTTGAAATCGGCCCATATAGATATTGTTGAAAAGTCGTTATTTTGGTTTTTTTTGACCCACAAAAAGTATTCTTGTCACTTTATATTAAGATAGAACCACTGAACTCACATGAACTGATTCAAATATGTTTTTAGTACCTTTATGGACCTTGAGAGTTTGAATGGCTTTGCTCTCAATGCACGGATTTCATCAAAAATATCTTAATTTGTGTCCTGAAGATGAACGAAGGTCTTACAGGTGTGGAACGACATGAGGGTGAGTAATTAATGACATTATTTTCATTTTTGGGTGTACTAACCCTTTAATTACTCACCCTCATTTCGTTCAAACCTGTAAGATCTTCGTTCATCTTCGTAAAACAAATTAAGATATTTTTGATGAAATCTGAGAGCTCTCTGACTCAGCAATGCAATTACCAATTTACAAGTCCCAGAAAGATTGTAAAGACATCGTTAAATCAGTCCATGTGACTACAGTGGTTCATCCTTAATGTTATGAAGTGACTTTTTGTGCGCCAAAAAAAACGGATTTTTTTCAACAATTTCTTCTCTTTCGTGTCAGTCTCTGACGCTGCTCACGTGAGCACCACAACATAGTCACATGGACTATTTTAATGATATCTTTACTACTATTCTGGACCTTGAAAGTGGTCATTGTGTTGCAGTCTATTGGAGGCCAGATTGCTGACAGATTTTATCAAAATTATCTTAATTTGTGTCCTGAAGATGAACGAAGGGTGTTACGGGTGTAGAACGACATGAAGGTGAGTAATTAATGACAGAAATTTCATTTTTGGGTGAACTAACCCATTAAGTAATTAAATCATTAAAAAATGAAATTAAAATAAATTATTTTAAAATAAAAACAATCAAAATAAAGCACTTACTAAAAAAGCTAAAATATATTAAACAAATGTATTAATTGTTTACCTGCATGTCATGTGACCATTAACCGACATCAGAGAACTGTGAACTTAATGTTTTTGTTTATTATTATCATTATTGACTTTATTTTATTATTGACCTAACTTATTAACTTAAAATTTCAGGGGGGTTCTTCAAGTAAATATAGTAGGTCAAAGAGGTTCAGCTGACAAAAAAACTTGGATGTAAATATAAAATGATGTGAATTTCACACTTTAATGTGTTTGGAAAGACAAAAGCCTTCCAAAGACAGTAATGCATGGTTAAATGACTCACTGAGTGATTTTTCAAAGAATAATGAATGTGTTCGTCAGGAACATACATAAGCAGTAGTTGTTTTTAGAAAGGAAATTTAGTAGGGAGTAGGAAGTAGTAGGGAGAATCAATGAATTATGAATAATGTACTGCCATTGTGATTGAGTATTTAAAAATGTAATATAATCTAATTACAAGTAGCCTACTACATTTTTTGGAATCTGATTACGTAATCCAAATTACATTAAATCAGTTACTACCCAGCACTGCACAGAAAACACCATTTATGAAAAGTAAAACATATCAATATACTAAACAATAATATTAGCAAAAAGGAAAGATATATCAAGGACAAATGTTGCTAAGCAACTTTGCTTTCACCTGTCCTGCTTTGCCGTATAGCACAGTCACAATTCAGCAGGCAGCCTGGCTGTGTATTACAGCACCTTTTCTCCCCGTAACTATTAAACACTCAACAACATTAGAGCGCCGTTCTCCACACCACTCCACGCTCACTCGTGTCCACAGCAGATCAGACGGCACTCTGTCGAGGACACACTTCCAGCTCCTGTCTGTACTTTAATGCAGGATAGTTTAGATAAAATAGCTATGTTTGATTGGCCACTTTTGAACAGAAAGCATCAGCTGAAAGGAGTCGCTATGGTGATGCAGTATTCCCATGATGCTCGGTGGAGATATGCAGACGCATACATCAGTGAATACTAATTAAAGCAAAGTGAACGATATTTCACTTTAGTAGTGGTGCGGTGACAAGAAACTACTCATGGCAACGGCATACTGACGATAGCATTATAGACAGGCCAATAAACTAGGCTTGCTAATTGCATTCAGGGTCATGAATGGCTTGAACTGGCCTTTAAAGAGACTGGCTGGTTACCTCTGCGTGTGTGTTATTGAGGGCTGACCTCTTTCTTTTCCAATAATGGTGTGTTATGAGAGGCCTCAGGGCTGGATAGCGTTCACCCTAGATCGATGGCTTAGATGGTACTTGCATACCTCATTTCAGAGACGTGAAAACGTTGCATTCATGGCTATCATCAAAAGTTGTGAAATTGACACTACGCATAATGACAGCTCATATGAGATGGGTCATGGCGTGTGCAATGGAAAGATTCATCAAAATGCATCAGGGAAAGTGCGTAAACAGAATATTGTTTTGACAGCATTATGCTTTATCAGAGATTTCAATAGCGTATCATAAGCGATTCATTTGTTGAACCTGTCAAAACTGTTCTTGCAGATAATGCAGTAAGATAAAAGCTGTCACTCAAAGAACAGCTTGAATGCTCCCCTCCTCCACACGCTCAAGCCAAACGGCATGTTTACATAAAGAAATGCGTGTTTTTTTTTAAATGTCTGTGAAATCTCCAAAACCTGACAGCTCAGGAAGGCAAAACAGATCAGAGTTCGCTGTATCCCTCTCTCAAATCACCAGACTGGACATGGCGCACATGCACAAACAGGAAACCTGAGGTTTTATTGCACATTAGAAAGACGAGAGATCTCTGCTGCTGTACGCTGCGGTAACCTTGGTGATCATCCTCCGAGGAGGCGCAAATAGGCCATGCTTGATCTCTCTGTAATGACGATTGTTGGACGCTCTTGGGCAAGTGTCCCACAAACAGGGGCAGTCCACTGAGTCAACAGCTGATACACCAACCGCAAGACCAGATGCCTGCTTAACTCTGCCAACATAACAGATGCATTTAGTACATATGATCATTGTCGCTGCCTCGCAGTGAACGTGGCACTTCGGAATGGCCTTTAAAACAAACACTTTGGCTGGATGGATAAATTTTAGATGGTTGATTTTAATTCTGGCTTCATTAAAAATAAAAAAATAAAAAAGTGGTTATTTGATGCATTTGCTTGTGAGGATGGGATCACATGACCCCACCAGGCCGGACTCAAACCTGGGAGCCTGTGAACTCCCTGTGTGTTTTGAGTGTGAATAGCACACATGCATAACCACATTAATAAATACTGATAAACATTCCAATGTCTTCCACCCATCATGCTGTGCAAGTTTCATACATACAGCATCCACTCATCCAATGTCTAATCATCTCAGAGCAAGTGCGTGTCAGCATTGCAAACGTATTGCATCACTCGCTCGAGTAGTTTTCATGTGCAACTTTGCTCAATGTGTGAAAGCTTCACACAAGGTCTAAGAACCAGAAAGGTTTACAGATCTCCTGAGGTCTTCATGTCACTCAGAAGTCTGTTAGAATGTCTGGAAGCTGGAAGTAGGTACAATCCCTGGGCTACATTGCTGACCACAGTGTTTTTGGTCTCTGGTGGACATGGTTTTCTGAAAAAATAGATAGAATGAGGTCAAACACCACAAATGACCTGTATTGCATCTGCTGTTATGCGGTATGGGCAGCTTGCATGTTTTGGAAGGCACTATGAATGCTGAAAGGTATTTAAAGGTTTTAAAGCAACATATGCTCCCCTCCAGACAACGTCTATTTCAGGGAAGGCCTTGTGTATTTCAGCAGGACAATGCAAAACCACATACTGCAGCTATTACAATAGCATGGCTTCATCGTAGAAGAGTCCGGGTGCTGAATTGGCCTGCTGCAGTCCAGATCTTTCACCTATAGAGAAAAATATGTCAATATGTCAAAAATATGTCAAAGACGACCATGAACTCTTCAGCAGCTGGAAACCTATATCAGGCAAGTATGGGACCAAATTCCAACACCAAAAACTCCAGAAACTAGTAACCTTGATGCCCAGACGTCTTCAAACTGTTTTGAAAAGAAGAGGAGATGCTACACCATGGTAAACATGCCCCCGTCCCAACTTTTTTGAGACCTGTAGCAGGCATCAAATTTGAAATGAGCTCATTTTGTGCAAAAAATTGTAAAGTTTCTCAATTTAAACATTTATGTTATCAATGTTCTATTGTAAATAAAATATTGGCTCATGTGATTTGAAAGTTTTTAGTTTTCATTTTATTCAAATTTTAAAAAGTCCCAACATTTGCAGAATTCGGGTTGTATATTTGCTCCTTTTGTGTTTGCATTGAATTTTTTGTTTTAAACTTTTTTTTCCAGTCACAGACTTTCAATTAAACAAAAACAACATGTGAACAGGGTATATTTATTTTGCATCATTTAATCAAGTTATGCAAAAATCGTGAGCAAATTGTACAGTGCCGTTCAAAACTTTTGTGTCTGTAATATTTGTAATGTTTGAAGGAATTCTCATAAGGTCACCAAGGCTCACCAAAAAATACAGTAAAAATAGTAATATTGTGAAATATTATTACTAATAAGCTGATTTGGTGCTTGTGAATTGTTTATTGTTATCAATGTTGAAAAAAGTTTGCTGCTTAATACAAAAACAGTGATATCTTTTTTTCCAATATTCTTTGATGAAAGTTCAAAATAACAGCATTTAATTTAAATAATGTTCACACAGCGCACACAACACCTCTGCACTTTATTTCTCTCAACATGGGGACATAAATGTGAAAAAGCAACTTGGATATTTTGTTGTAAATTGAAAAAGTATTGCGTTACTTTACGAGTTACTTGGAAAAGTAATCTGATTACGTAACTTGAGTTACTTGTAATGCATTACCCCCAACAATGCTCCTGAATTGGCTTTTTAAAATGTACTTTGCTGCATGCCATGTGTCTGAATATAGGCCCATGGATTACCTTAAATATCATTATTCAATGAACATTATGATTACTGGGAAATATACTCAAATGCATGCATGGTTTTCAAAGTGCATTAATAATTGCAGCAGGTAAATAATGCAGATTTTTGTGAATAAGCCTCAATAATGAGCATAACTTACATAGAAAGGAATGACAATGGCTTGTTTACATGTTTCCAACTCAATTCAGTGCATTTAGCGTCTGGTTAATCTGGATAAGGGCTAGTTACAGATTTCCGCACTACATTACACAACTGTTCAGTAAAATTTCCTCTCTCAAATTCTCAAATTGTCGCTCCTTCTGAGATCCTCACAGTGGGATCGATTATAAGACCTGCTCTGGATCTCAGGGCCTGTTATTTAGTCATACATGTGCATATGTTTAATGTGTCAATTTCTCTTCATGGTTTTCTGGCAATTCACACAGCTTCACTGAGGCACCATTAGAGGACAAAAAGTGCATTTGCAGTAATGGTTTTTCCGTGTCTGCATCAGGAGAGAAGCTGACACGGGATCCTGCCAGTTGTCTGGGAAACCCTTTTGATCTCTGGTGCATATTACAGACATGCACTGGAAGCTGCTGCCGAGAGTGCGTTACATGGAGCTGGAAGTCTGATTCATAAATCACAGCATCTTCTTGTCAGGATATGAGCAGAGTGTAAAATTATCTTGTAAAGTGTTTAAAGGAAGTATAGTGTTGTCCTTTCTCATTACACAGACACTAGACTCGTGTCCAATCCACGCAACAGCCATCACTCATGCACTCTTGGCAGACAGTGTCTGGTGACAGGCTTTTGTGTGCATTATTCAGATGAGATGAATAGAGGCTTTATGGATCCCTCTTGACTTGGACAGTTAAATCCTTTTACAAGCTCCAGATTTTGGTCAGTCTGATGGACAAATAACATGTCATTTTTTACATCATGGTGTCAGGTGTCATGTCATTTCATGCTGTCATAAAAATATATAATTGGCTGGTGAAATTGAGAAAAAATGTAAACTATATCATTCACTCATCCTCATGTCATTCCAAACTTGTATGACTTTATTACTTTTTTTTCCATACAATGAATAAATGAATAATCTGGTTGTCTGATGCAATTTTCGGGGACTGACATGAGAGCATGATCTCTCGGGTTTGTCATTGAGACACTGCATGGTGCCTTTCACATTGTGTTTAGCAAACAACTCAATAAAACACAGTCAGGCCAGTCTGACATGGGTTTAATGAGCATGTTTTCACAAAGAAAACCCCACTGGAGATCTCAAAGCCTTGGATTACCGCTCAGCACAGTTACTGATTTGCAAATGCTGTCCAATCCTGGCAATGTGAACCGCTGTGACAGAGGGAAGAGGTGACTCATGTGTCTTCAAACAATTTGGTCATACAATAAAGCAAGTGAGATGCTGCTGATATTATATTACTGTATATCCATTATATTATATTGAAATATAGCTGTTTTTCCATACAAATCCTGATATGGTGGACAGCAAACAGAAGGAAATGATCCTTCTTTTTTTTTTGGTCCAGATGTACTAAGCTATTTTAAAATAGATTTAAAAATGCAAAATGATTTTCTTTGGCATAAGTAGTTTGGCATTAGCCTTAAAAAATATAATTGAAGCAGGTCTGGTTTAAAATTGTTAATATTTGAAATACTTTTGTCTGTCAACTCAAAGTGAATATGGTCTAACTAACATGCAGGAAGCCATTTTGTCGTCTCGTGACAAGAAACCAGGAAATTACAAAAATCAACTTGTTTCGACTTGGTTTCACTATATTTTAGTTATTAAATGTGACTGGGAATGATTACATTCTTATTCTCCATATAAAAATACATTTAAGATATACACTATACTACTGGGGTCAGTATTTTATAATGTTTTTGAAAGAAGTCTCTTTTTCTCACCAAGGTTGGATTTATTTGATCAAACAAACAGTAATGTTGTGAAATATTATTACAATTGAAAAAACTATTAAAAACTTTTCTATTTCAGTATATTTTAAAATGTAACTTAATCCTGTGATGTCAAAGCTGAATTTTCAGCATTATTACTCCAGTCTTCAGTGTCACATGATCCTTCAGAAATCATTATAATATGATGATTTGATGCTCAAAAAACATTTATTATTATCATCAATGTTGAAAACAGCTGCTTAATAGTATGTGGAATCTGTGCATCTTTTTTTCAGGATTCTTTGATAAATAGAAAGTTAAAAAAATCAGCATTTATTTGAAATAGATTTTTTTGTAACATCATTATAAATATCTTTGTCACTTTGATCAATTTAACACATCCTTGTTGAGTAAAAGTAAAATGCAAGGGATAATGTTCATCCAGCTGGTCATAATCAGGAAATATCAGATCTTGGAAAGTCGCGACTAACCAGTCAGAAACAAGCATATTCTAGAAAGCTGCATGTGTAATAAATGTAATTATTCATGGGTCAGAGGCTAAGATCATATCACCCTGTTGGGTAACACTTTATAATACAGTAAGTAAGAAATACTCAGAAATCATTTGGAAACTATTAGATTATAGTGAGTACTCCATTCATTGTCACTGTAATTAAAACAATTATTATTAGCTCATATGTAAATAATGATGTAAATGTTAGATCATTTTTTTTATGCTTTATTAATAACTTCTTATCTGTAAATAGTTCCCACTTTAGATTAGGTAATGGAAAATGGGAAAATGGCATTAATTAAAGGGTTAGTTCACCCAAAAATGAAAATTCTGTCATTTATTACTCACCCTCATGTCCTTCCACACCCGTAAGACCTTCGTTCATCTTCAGAACACAAATTAAGATATTTTGATGAAATCTGAGAGCTCTCTGACTGCTCCACAGCAATTTAACCACCACTTTCAAGGTCCAGAAAGTTACTACAGACATCGTTAAAACAGTCGACGTGACTACAGTGGTTTAAACTTAATTTTGTGAAGCGACAAGAATACTTTTTGTGCGCAAAAACAAAACAAAAATAATGACTTTATTCAACAATATCTTCTCTTCTGTGTCATTCTTCTCCTATGCAGTTTACGTTCAGCGCTTCCAAGTTCTTCGTCAGAACGCCGGTATATGTGTATATGTTTATGTATACGTAGGTTTAGGGGTATAGTTAGTGTAGGAGTATAGAATATACAGTTTGTAAAGTATAAAACCATTATGCCTATGGAGAGTCCCCATAAATTACATATGGCAACGTGTGTGTGCTTAATGTATTTGTAAACATTTTAAGGAACACTGAATATGAATGAAATTAATTACAAAAACAATACTATGAATTAACTATAAACTAATAGTTTGTTAATGATTTGTAAGTACTTTATTACTGTATACTTATAATAAAGCGTGACCCTTTGGTGCTTTTGTCAAGATAATAACGACCAGTTCCATCCCTAATGGAAAGTACAGTCATCAAATCAATGTTAGTATTAAGGGTGCAGAATCTCATGGATGAACGCTGCACTCTTTCTGACCTTCTTACTGACAGTCTTAAGGGTGAACTTGTGCATGAACTGCTATAGCTTGGACATCAGAGCATTACAAGAGGACAGTGAAGCAGTATGTTCAATGGATCTCTCCTCAAGGACAGTCGTACAGTGGACCACCCGACACCAGGATAACTCATTCCCACTACATGACAGTTTTTGATTTACTTCCATCAGTGGGTGATAGCTTCTGTATTACATGGCTCCTCAGCTCCTTATCAGTTTCCAACAGCTTCCCTGAGCTCTGTGGAAAGATTTATGATAGCTCTCGCAGTGCAAAAAAATTCCAAATATAAGCTGTATGAGGTGTATGAATATGCCTCTGCTGTGGAACATTTAGCCTTTGCCCCTCCTGTTCTCTGGGGAAATTAGGAGCTAATTTCAAAGACTAAGAGCTGGGCTCTTATGTACAGATTACATCATGTCTAACAAGTCTATACTTGAAAGGAGTGTACAAATTAGTTCCAGTTGAGCCTCAAACAAAAAGAAAAAAAGGAAATAATATTTATCAGATTTGATGATGCAAGTAGTCAGTGGTAGCTTTTGTGTTAAAGCAATAGTTCACCCAAAAAGGAAAAAGGTTTGATGGTAGCAATTGACCCTTCGCCGTGAGTTTGATTGACAGGCGATCTAACCAATCATAACGCCGAATCCGCCATTTTGTCCGACAAAGCAGACAGGAGTTTCGAAGATTAACCTCGGTGGATTTAAACTTGAAAAATGGTGGTTACTGATGTCTTTCCACGTTTGAAACAACTTTCCTTCTCATGTTCATTCATGTTTATTTGATGCTATAAATGAACTAGTAGGAAGAGATGATCGGTTCACGAGCCGCTTGAGCTGAGGCGCTACAGCAGTCTGTCACATTACACATTAAAGAGCCACAAAACCGTTTTTATTGTTCGAAAAATTACACAGTTTTAAAGCTGGAACTTTGTTTAATGTCATAAATAACCTGCTCTGTCTTGTCTGTCGACGTCTTGTCAGTGTCCTCTTTGCTCCGCGATGTATTTTTCACTCTGTGTGGCATGACAGCGCCATGGCTTGTCGGACAAAGCAACAGTAACTAAGGAGGGCGGGTCTTTGCAAAGGGTCAATTGAAAAACAATTACTATGGAAGTCAGTGACTGCTGTCAACTGTTTGGTTGCCCATTCTTCAAAATATCTTCTGTGTCCAGCAGAAGAAAGAAATTCATACAAGTTTGGAACTAAAGTAAATGATGACAGACTTTTCATTTTTTGGTGAATTGTCCCTTAAAAAAAGTCAGCATGAAATGAAAATTCTGTTTTGTAAATGCACGTTATTAATTTTACTGTAAATGCTTAATCCATGCATGTATGTTTAATTTTTTTTACATTTTTTTTAAACTCGTATTGTTTAATTAAAATGTCATAACTTATTCTGGTAAAACCAACAGACTTCTCTGATGATGTACTGGACTTCTCCATCATTTAGTCCACTAAAACTCCCACCCCTCCTCAATCGACTGCAAGCTCACATCTCAAAATCCAATTAAAAATGATGGATAGAACAGAATCCCTGCCCTACAGTTTTGTCTTTTTCGATCATTCGTTTCACTAAAATCTGTACTTTACAATAGAGAAGAAAAGATCTGAAAGCTACTTCCATTTCATCACAACTTCAAGATTTCACAGACTATATCAGAGTCTAATGAATCTTTAGAATGCCTAAAAACGATGGTTCTTTAAAGGTTCTTTACATGTAGTAACAGTTCTATTTAGAACCGTATGGTCCTGAAGAACCCTTTATATGCTGTAATGGTTCTTTGTGTTAGAGTTCAGGGTTCTTTATTCCCGCCTTTTTGTTTTTCAAATCTGTAACTGTCAAAGCCACCTCATTACTGATTCTCAGCAGCTCAACCATCAAAAGACTGTCAACACACTCTCAACAGGTAAAAGATTTCTTTCTTAAAATGTCTGTAAATTTTAACTTTCAAATTGGTTTCCTACCAATCATGTCTTTTTCTCTTTTTAGT
Organism: Anabarilius grahami; assembly: GCA_003731715.1. Classification (NCBI taxonomy): domain Eukaryota; kingdom Metazoa; phylum Chordata; class Actinopteri; order Cypriniformes; family Xenocyprididae; genus Anabarilius; species Anabarilius grahami. The sequence goes on from RJVU01026577.1 coordinate 3,816,726, forward strand.
TTAACAGAACATGTAGGTGTGACCAGCTCTGTTCAGTTAACAATACTTCTCTTCTCTTCCCCACTAAGTAAGTAACAGAGAAATTAAATTTATGACCCATATTGTTAGATTTTTTTAAATTATTACTTCGGTTTATGCATAAACATACCCATAACAAACAAAAAAACATTAAAGCTATCATTTTTCCTTTTAACATTGTAAAGGGCTCATGTCAATTTTTGGCCCTCATAAACATAATTATTTTTACATAAAACAAATGGAAGAGACAGACTGTAACTCTGAACTCAACTGTGTATTTCAGATGCTGTCATATCCCACAACCTCATCATCTGCAGAGAGAAACTACCACTCAATTACAACAAAATGATGGACTTAAAGACATTATCGAGGTGTGTGAAAATATTTCACTGGAACTTAGTCTTCATTAGGTATACATCTATTTTGTGTTTCTGTGTTTTACTTCCTTATGTATTTATTCATGCTCAATGTCAGTTGAAATGCTACAATTTCACATCAAAAAAAAAAAAAGTACATAATCGACACAACATGCTTATGTATATTTATGTAATAATATATAAAATAATATTATTAATATATAAAATAATAATATTAATG
>RJVU01026577.1:3817360-3840180 GCA_003731715.1 Anabarilius grahami
GATATAAAGATAATAATATATATTAATGAAAATAACACCAATAAGGTCCTATAGCACTTTCAAAGCATGGTTCTTTATGGAACCTTATAAAAAGGGTTCTATTTAGCACCAAAAATGATTCAATGAAGCCAAAGAACCCTAATTTGGTCATGTTTAGAACCATTTTTCTTCAGAGTACTTTCTTGTTAAAACTATCATTATAAGCTACCACATATAAACTCATGGAAGATCACTCTATTGATAAAACCATATACATTTGATAAATCCATATACATCATATACAATAACGTAAAAGGAAGAAAAAAACCTTCCCAAAATTTACATTGTTGATGTCAAAGGCTAACGCCCAATCAAACTCTGCATTGTTTTTGTGCAAATTCATCTGTCACTTGGTGAAAGCAGCCAAATCAGGCAGATGCCAGCATGAGCCGGTTGTGTGACATGCCCTCATCCTCAAACATTCAACATAACCAGACTAGATTAAATATGGGTTGCTGGTTTGGGTGTCACTTTATGTCCACTGTAAAATCTAGCTCATGAAACAAAACCATTTAAGAAGTACTCCTTGCTATGGGTTTCGTGACCATGTGAAAGTGACTACACAGTAGTAGGTGGCTCGGTGGATGAATATTAGCTTGATTTTTGTCTTCTCTCATTATTCCAGTGTGTTATTCCAACCTCAGCTTGTTAGTGAATCAGTGAAGGCCATTCTCATTACCACTGTTTTTCTACCCACGAATGCTTGAAATGTTTCTGCCATTTCACCTTCAAAAGATTGAACATAATGACTCCGTCCACAAATGTTGGCATTGCATCTTTATTGTTGATATGTCTGGCAGATCAGCTGTCTCTTTCTATACTGGAGATTTAAAGTGTTAAAGAAGATCAAAACAAAATAAAATCTGCATGACGTCTGTTTAAAGAAGACTCTCATTTGGGTCTACAAGTAGTTTTTTTTCCACTGACACTGTTACTTAGTATTATCGGTGTTAAACCGGCTCTGGACCACAGGCCACATTCTGATTGCCGCAGTAAAGAAAGGGAAATGAAGATAACATGCAGTAGAAGCTCAATCCGCCTTTAAGGAAGAATAAAACGAGAGATGTTATATCAAATATCAGCACTCCTGAGAACCCCTGATCAAGAAGATTAGAAGATCAGAACCTGTTGTATAATAAGAAATTCATGCCCATTGGATTACTTATTTCCATCCCATCAATGGCTTTAATTAAAGGTCTACCGTCTTGTAAGGATGAGTTAAATCGGTCCCCCTAAGCAGAAAGTGGTGGCCGTGTCCAGATGGCTCCTCAGCCACCAGGATAATGAGATGCCTAAACTAGAGGGTTAAAGCAGCTTTACAGATTGGAATGTACAGCTGCTATTCAGAAGATACCAGTGACGTGACACGTTTGCCTGAAGGAGCCGAGTGTGACGGAACACCTGATACAACATTGGGATAAGACCAAAATTTGAGTACCTCCTGGATGAGTGCATAATATAAGAAAGAAAGAAGACGGCCCTTGAAATATGCATGCAAGTTTCGCAAATCAAGCTACATCTCCTCTCTGAAAAGTCTTGAATAGAAAAATGATTTTGTTATAGTACCAGATGCATGCAAATATTGACTGTAACTGAAAAAGCAATAGAATCCTTAAAATTCTAGAATTCTTTCGAGTGACTTGCAGTGATAAAAAGGGAGGGAATGGAGGAGCAAATGGGTAGGAACAGTATTAACCACCCAGGGGATGATTGACAGGTTGATAGTGTTGCTTGCACACTTCAGATTCTCTCACCACCACAGATATTGGAGTAGCTTTAGTTGACGCAGTACAACTGTTGGGTGCTCACCAAACTGTGTAAACCCCTTGGCCCCAACAATTATCAAATCCATTTCAGTGTAATTTAAGCCACACACCTGTTTCCAGACTTGTCGATAGATCTTTGGTCTTTATCTTCCTCAATTAAAAAAGTATGGTGTAGAGTTTGACACAGCTGAGTCATTAACATCTAGTGGTTTCTCTTTCCTATTATATATATATATATATATATATATATACAGGTCCTTCTCAAAAAATTAGCATATTGTGATAAAGTTCATTATTTTCCATAATGTAATGATAAAAATTAAACTTTCATATATTTTAGATTCATTGCACACCAACTGAAATATTTCAGGTCTTTTATTGTTTTAATACTGATGATTTTGGCATACAGCTCATGAAAACCCAAAATTCCTATCTCAAAAAATTAGCATATCATGAAAAGGTTCTCTAAACGAGCTATTAACCTAATCATCTGAATCAACTAATTAACTCTAAACACCTGCAAAAGATTCCTGAGGCTTTTAAAAACTCCCAGCCTGGTTCATTACTCAAAACCGCAATCATGGGTAAGACTGCCGACCTGACTGCTGTCCAGAAGGCCATCATTGACACCCTCAAGCGAGAGGGTAAGACACAGAAAGAAATTTCTGAACGAATAGGCTGTTCCCAGAGTGCTGTATCAAGGCACCTCAGTGGGAAGTCTGTGGGAAGGAAAAAGTGTGGCAAAAAACGCTGCACAACGAGAAGAGGTGACCGGACCCTGAGGAAGATTGTGGAGAAGGACCGATTCCAGACCTTGGGGGACCTGCGGAAGCAGTGGACTGAGTCTGGAGTAGAAACATCCAGAGCCACCGTGCACAGGCGTGTGCAGGAAATGGGCTACAGGTGCCGCATTCCCCAGGTCAAGCCACTTTTGAACCAGAAACAGCGGCAGAAGCGCCTGACCTGGGCTACAGAGAAGCAGCACTGGACTGTTGCTCAGTGGTCCAAAGTCATTCGGAAATCAAGGTGCCAGAGTCTGGAGGAAGACTGGGGAGAAGGAAATGCCAAAATGCCTGAAGTCCAGTGTCAAGTTCCCACAGTCAGTGATGGTCTGGGGTGCCATGTCAGCTGCTGGTGTTGGTCCACTGTGTTTTATCAAGGGCAGGGTCAATGCAGCTAGCTATCAGGAGATTTTGGAGCACTTCATGCTTCCATCTGCTGAAAAGCTTTATGGAGATGAAGATTTCGTTTTTCAGCACGACCTGGCACCTGCTCACAGTGCCAAAACCACTGGTAAATGGTTTACTGACCATGGTATTACTGTGCTCAATTGGCCTGCCAACTCTCCTGACCTGAACCCCATAGAGAATCTGTGGGATATTGTGAAGAGAAAGTTGAGAGACGCAAGACCCAACACTCTGGATGAGCTTAAGGCCGCTATCGAAGCATCCTGGGCCTCCATAACACCTCAGCAGTGCCACAGGCTGATTGCCTCCATGCCACGCCGCATTGAAGCAGTCATTTCTGCAAAAGGATTCCCGACCAAGTATTGAGTGCATAACTGAACATAATTATTTGAAGGTTGACTTTTTTTGTATTAAAAACACTTTTCTTTTATTGGTCGGATGAAATATGCTAATTTTTTGAGATAGGAATTTTGGGTTTTCATGAGCTGTATGCCAAAATCATCAGTATTAAAACAATAAAAGACCTGAAATATTTCAGTTGGTGTGCAATGAATCTAAAATATATGAAAGTTTAATTTTTATCATTACATTATGGAAAATAATGAACTTTATCACAATATGCTAATTTTTTGAGAAGGACCCATATATTAATGCTGTCAAATTGATTAATCAAAATAAACAGTTATGAACCATAATTATTACAATAAACCTTTAAATTATATGGTTTTGAACTGTAAAATAGACCGTAAACTAAGTGCTGTCCCATAAAACCTAAAACAGTGTTAGCGTATTTTTTACGGTAAAGTTCTGGCAACCAAAGCTGCTGTTTTTTACCATAAATTTTACGGGGATTTTGTTTTACAGTGCAATGACTTGTTATTTTTTGTCTTCCAAAAACTTTAAATTTAATGGTATTTTACTGTAAAATTACATTAAATGCACCATTAGATCTATTACAGTTATTCACTGGAAACTTGCTGTAAACCAATTAACTGTTTTTTACCGTAGCATTTTTACAGTCTTTTACCGTTAATTGATTTGACAATACTAATATATATACAGTTCCAAGAATAAGTATGTGAACCCCTTGCAGAATCTGTGAAAATGTTAATAATTAGGGAGATAATACAAAATGCATGTTATTTTATGTTTAGTACTGTCCTGAGTAAGATATTTTACATAAAAGATGTTTACATATAATCCACAAGACAAAAAAGTAGCTGAATTTATAAAAATAATCTTGTTCAAAAGTTTGGGAACCCTTGATTCTTAATACTGTGTGTGGTTACCTGGATGATCTATGACTGTTTTTTGTTTTGTGATGGTTGTTCATAAGTCTCTTGTTTGTTCTGAGCAGTTAAACTGAACTCTGTTCTTCAGAAAAATCCTCCAGGTCCTGCAGATTCTTCAGTTTTCAAGGATTTTTTGCATATTTGAACCCTTTACAGCAGTGACTGTATGATTTTGAGATTCATCTTTTCACACTGAGGACAACTGAGGGACTCAAACACAACTATTAAAAAAGGTTCAAACATTCACCGATGCTCCAGAAGGAAACACGGTACATTAAGAGCCGGGGGGTTTAAGAGCTTTTTTTTGTCTTGTGGATTATATGTAAACATCTTTTATGTAAAATAGCTTACTCAGGACAGTACTAAACATAAAATAACATGCATTTTGTATTATCTCCCTAATTATTAACATTTTCACAGATTCTGCAAGGGGTTCACATATTTTTTCTTGCAACTGTATATGTATATATATATATATATAAATGCACTGTATATGCAAACATTATTATTGTTATAGCTAAAAAATCTACTGTTTTTGTACAGGCGCATGAAATGAGGCTTAGGCTTCATCTCTTCCATTTGATGTTTATATATTGTGAATTTGTGCAGTAGCTGGGCTCATGTGATATTCATTAAAAGCTTCTTTTTTTTCAAATTATGTTTTGCTGTACTCATTTACAAGATAACTTGAGCGTGGAAGGAAAGCATGTAGACTCGCCCACTGCCTCTCAATAATGCATTCAGTCCATATATATTTCACTGCTGTTTTACAGCACATGTGCGATCTAAATCCAGCAAAACCCCAGTGCTGCTATCAGTGGCGACCACATGCTTACCCTGAGCTTAAGAGGTCATTCTCCCAAAAGCCGCGTATTGATTATCTCTGAGAAATAATTGATCTATTGGAGGTGATTTATTTTCTTTAGAATGACAGCTCATTTGCTGAGATTCGATGCCATGGAAACAGTGATACTGTAAAATGCTTTTCTCAGGGATTTTTTGAAGACATATTGGGGGTTTCTACCCTTTTAGAGGCAATATTGATTTATACTGAAATATGGCTTATTATTCAGAACACAGGAACGCATGCAGGGATTATTAATGATACTGTGCAGAAACCAAAGAGATTTTTATAAGAGCATTTTGAATGCCATGTTTGAAGTCAACTCACATGGGATCCTCATCCAGTCAAACAGTAATCAATATTATAATTAATACATTTTATTTGTATTTATTTTTTTGTAAAATTAATAATTCACTGATTTTTGGGACATGGGACAACTCTTGCCATTAGTTTATGGCATTAATATCAACATTATGCAAGTATCATGTTCTTTGCAGTGTACCATTTGATATAATTTTCATTTAAATTTCTCTAAGATTTCACAGCTGTCTCTTATGTTTTATGTCAACACTGGCAGATGTTTATAAAATCAGGTAATATCAAAGTCATTCTACCTGCTTTGAGCTCAACAAGGTCAAACAGGTTCTGGTTATTAGCCTATTATTAATTATTATTGTTATTAAAGTAATTGTGCCTATATATATTTTCTGTGTCTCAACTGAAAATGTCAGCTCCATTACACAAATTGTAAAGGAAATATTACGGATTTTTAGGTAGGCCTATTTGTGACCACCCCACATCGAGTTTGGGTCACAAAAATAATAAATTATTTGTATATTTTATTTTTATCTACATGTCTATTTCTATTTCGTTTTTTATTACTTTAGTGTATTATAATTTACATTGAACAGTTGAGCTGCATTTTCTAAATTCTGGGTGGCAGTTGAGAGATTAGAGTTACCATGACAACTGCCGCGCATCCTCAGACAACACAGAGGACCGCTTGAGTCTCTCATTTACAGTTAAGGCTAGTTAAATTCATTAAATTTCATATCAAAGTGTATCACCTACTTCAGTCATTTAGCTGAAATTACTTACCTGAGTTGCTAACCTGAGATGCTTAACTGAGTTTAAGTGTGAAAGAATCTTTCTTTCTCTCTAGAAAAACAACAAAATAACTATGTGTGATGTGATGTAAAGGCTAACTGTTACTAGATTTTTCAGCAACATCAAATTTTCGGCGATATCAATTCAATAAATGGAGCTGAAAATCAGTTTGAGGCCATCCGTTAGTCTCAACCATTCGTTGACGTAAATGCTACATTTGTCAAATTTTTGGATAAATATTCGCCACATTTTTTATAGCCTATCTGACGGTGTTGACACGTGAGTGGCTGGCAAGGAAAAACACGCATTTTGTGAGAATCAGAGGATTGCACCTAAATAAAGGTGAGTATCTCTGAACATGTTGAACAGAGTCATCCGAAATCATTTCTTTACGCACATTACAATTATTCTTTTCAGTAATTTCAGTCAGATTTTTCCCCATTCAGTGATTAGCCTTGGATTCTTATGAATTTTAATTTGACAAGACAAGAGTTAATTTACATTGAAGCATGTTTTCAGCATCTCTAAAGACATTTTCCGTCTTAATAAGAGATAAAAGAGTATCCGGTGTGAAGTAATGCGGGTAAAGCCAAACGAAGCGTCACGTGCTCGCGCGTTCTGCTCACTAGAAGTTTGGCGTGTCACATCAAGGGAGAATCCCGACCAACATAGATGCGCCAAACCCTTTCGCAGTTTTTTCTTTGGATAATGGCTTTTCTTGCTTCACACCTGAGACAGTCTGACATGGTTTGGGATAAATCACTGAAGATTTGGTCAATTTAAAGAAAATCGAAGGACTTACGTCGTTAAGAGGCAGAAACTGCATTTGAAAGAGAAAAATGGATCGCAGCGAGTCTCGGTCTCTTACCAGAACGGATTTTTCTGCGGTACACTGAAAGTAAAGGAGATGCTTATGGGAACCTCCAATTCCTTATCTATAAGGTAACTTATTTGTATTGTTTTGTTTTGTTTTGTAAGTTGTGTTCAATGAATTTCCGTCACATTTCCGTATGGTTTTGTGTAGAAAATTATAATGTAGAAAGATACAAATACACGGTATTATTTTCCACAGCAGCTGTGCTCAGATATGTTGGGGTAGAAATAATTTTCGAAAGGTTTTTTTTTTTTTTAATTCAACTTCAGGACTAACTTATATATTGATTCATGATCCCTTTTATTTTCTAATTTGAGATTGTGATGGAGATTGATTTGTTGTCTATCTGATGCATTTGACAATCGCTTATCTCTTCACTGTACAAAACCGTGACAGTCAACTATCCTTCATTTAATACACACATCATATGGCAAGCCGATTTAACATTAATTCCTCTTCACTATTATATTTTTTATTTTATTAGTACTTAATATAAATTGTTACTTTTAGTTACTAGAAGTTTTTTATATCACTGTTTCACTAGTAATACATTTATTGCTAGTATATTCATTAGATACTAGTACTTATTACAATAGTTACTACTGTTAATTTAATTGTTCACTATGTATATTTGTTCTTCTAGTAACATTTTAAACTGAACTGTAACCATGTGACTAGTCAATACATAAGACAAGTAAAAAACAACTAGTAGCTGAGATATAAGAATTGTTGTAACATTACTGGTAACATTAATGATACAACTGTTCGTGTTTCCCATACATTAACTAGACTGTGGAGGCCCGCCACATTCTAGTTTGTCCTGCCACAGTCTCAAAGTTAAACGGAAATTAGGCCTGTTGCAATATTTAAATAACCGACTGATAATTGTGCTCTTTTATACAGCAAAAGTGGGAGTCATAGAGCAAAAGGAATAGACTAGTGCCAAATAAGTTTTCGTGTAGCCTACTATATTCAAAGTCATCTGAAGCCATTCCATAGATTCATGTGAGGGACAGAAGAATGTGTAGCCTACATCGTTAAATTTAAGTTCAAGGAAACTCATCTTCCCTCCGCTGCAGCTGTCAATCATTCTCTGTTTAGCACTCAAACAGCACGTCGCGTTCGGTAACGACAGTCAGCATGGTAAAAACTCTCCAATATGATATATTCATTTTATTTGCATAAAATGACTTTATGCTGGCTACAGGGTGTCTGTTAGATCGCACAACACAAGGACTATGACTTGGCGTCACACGCACAATAACTGGAATTTAAAAGTGAGAAGAAACATATGATTAATAAACTGTTAGATGCAGATATACTCTCTTTGTGCCGTGAACTTTTCAATGCGCAGCGCAACTGCGCGCTGTGACTCCATATTGCTTTAATGGGATAGTTCACCTAAAAATGAAAATTCTGTCATCATTTACTCCCCCTCAAGTTGTTCCAAATCTTTATACATTTCTTTGTTCTGCTGAACACAAAGGAAGATATTTTGAAGAAAGTTTGTAACCAGGCTGCTTTGGGGCACCACTGACTTCCATAGTAGGAAAAAAAATACTATGCAAGTCAATGGTGCCCCAGAACTGTTCAGTTCCTCACTTTCTTCAAAATATCCTCCTTTGTGTTCAACAGAACAAAGACATTTATACAGGATTTGAACAACCTGAGGGTTAGTAAATGATGACAGAATTTTTATTTTTGGGTGAACTAACCCTTTAAGCACATTATTCTGCACCCGGGATGCGCATAAGCGGTTTGTGCTGCTGTTTTGAAGCGTTTCATATTATCATGGTTTTGCACACTGAAAGATTATTAATAGCCTGTTTTGTTCTGTCGTATCTATCATATCTTGTTGCCCCATTAAAAAGTTGCACAATACATTTAAAATAAACGTCTTTTAATCTTCCATTATTATAAATTCATATAATTCTTTACATTCATAATATAAATCTAATATAAATATTTTTTTCCATTTCATGAGAAGAATACATATAGAAGAGAATACAAATAGTAATTTTAAACTTTTTATTAACATATTTAGATTTTATAAAATTACTGTGCAAAGTTTTTTTCAAGAATTAGGCTAGCATACTTTTTGCTGCTGAATTATATATTCACCTAGTTTTTATTTATTTATTGATCATCTTAAGGTTATATATTTCTATTCATTTGTTGTTTTTCTCTATAATGAAGTAGTGTGTTTAGTGCATTCTGGATTGTTTAACAAATCAAAGAGTGACCATTAGTTCCATAAATACAGATGTATAGATACAGGTCCCCACTAATTATTGGTTGGTTGTGGGTCTCCGTCGGTAGAAATCGCGTTCTGGGGGAGGAGCAATGGGAACGCGGGGGCACCGCTATGCGACCGCAAAGGGCACTTTCACTTTCGTGATCAAAGGGGCAGGGGCTCAATCCCCCCCCCCATGCACACCACTGTAAATATATACAGGTCCTTCTAAAAAAATTAGCATATTGTGATAAAGTTCATTATTTTCCATAATGTAATGATAAAAATTAAACTTTCATATATTTTAGATTCATTGCACACCAACTGAAATATTTCAGGTCTGTTATTGTTTTAATACTGATGATTTTGGCATACAGCTCATGAAAACCCAAAATTCCTATCTCAAAAAATTAGCATATCATGAAAAGGTTCTCTAAACGAGCTATTAACCTAATCATCTGAATCAACTAATTAACTCTAAACACCTGCAAAAGATTCCTGAGGCTTTTAAAAACTCCCAGCCTGGTTCATTACTCAAAACCGCAATCATGGGTAAGACTGCCGACCTGACTGCTGTCCAGAAGGCCATCATTGACACCCTCAAGCGAGAGGGTAAGACACAGAAAGAAATTTCTGAACGAATAGGCTGTTCCCAGAGTGCTGTATCAAGGCACCTCAGTGGGAAGTCTGTGGGAAGGAAAAAGTGTGGCAAAAAACGCTGCACAACGAGAAGAGGTGACCGGACCCTGAGGAAGATTGTGGAGAAGGACCGATTCCAGACCTTGGGGGACCTGCGGAAGCAGTGGACTGAGTCTGGAGTAGAAACATCCAGAGCCACCGTGCACAGGCGTGTGCAGGAAATGGGCTACAGGTGCCGCATTCCCCAGGTCAAGCCACTTTTGAACCAGAAACAGCGGCAGAAGCGCCTGACCTGGGCTACAGAGAAGCAGCACTGGACTGTTGCTCAGTGGTCCAAAGTCATTCGGAAATCAAGGTGCCAGAGTCTGGAGGAAGACTGGGGAGAAGGAAATGCCAAAATGCCTGAAGTCCAGTGTCAAGTTCCCACAGTCAGTGATGGTCTGGGGTGCCATGTCAGCTGCTGGTGTTGGTCCACTGTGTTTTATCAAGGGCAGGGTCAATGCAGCTAGCTATCAGGAGATTTTGGAGCACTTCATGCTTCCATCTGCTGAAAAGCTTTATGGAGATGAAGATTTCGTTTTTCAGCACGACCTGGCACCTGCTCACAGTGCCAAAACCACTGGTAAATGGTTTACTGACCATGGTATTACTGTGCTCAATTGGCCTGCCAACTCTCCTGACCTGAACCCCATAGAGAATCTGTGGGATATTGTGAAGAGAAAGTTGAGAGACGCAAGACCCAACACTCTGGATGAGCTTAAGGCCGCTATCGAAGCATCCTGGGCCTCCATAACACCTCAGCAGTGCCACAGGCTGATTGCCTCCATGCCACGCCGCATTGAAGCAGTCATTTCTGCAAAAGGATTCCCGACCAAGTATTGAGTGCATAACTGAACATAATTATTTGAAGGTTGACTTTTTTTGTATTAAAAACACTTTTCTTTTATTGGTCGGATGAAATATGCTAATTTTTTGAGATAGGAATTTTGGGTTTTCATGAGCTGTATGCCAAAATCATCAGTATTAAAACAATAAAAGACCTGAAATATTTCAGTTGGTGTGCAATGAATCTAAAATATATGAAAGTTTAATTTTTATCATTACATTATGGAAAATAATTAACTTTATCACAATATGCTAATTTTTTGAGAAGGACCTGTATATATATTGTAATATATTGTAATACTAATCAAATTGAATTCTAATGAAATTTCAATACTATTGTAATTGAAAAGGAAGTAGTCACTATTGTATTACCTACAAGGATTAAAAAAGCACTAGTCACTAGGACTGCACGTTATATTGAAATTATCGAAATATTGCAAATGTGCATATCGCAGTGGCTTATGATAACTGAATAATTTTAATACTTCAAAAGATTACGAAAAGTCTAAGGCCACGTTCACACAGCAGCAGAATACGGTTGTCAGTCCTGTATTTGAGTCCTTAATAAGGTTACGTTCACACACCGTACGGTTATTTACGGGAGTTACAACCGCATTCTATAACCGAACTCACTCCCGTACATTTTCAGGACTCACAACCGCATTCTCAGAATTTTTGCACTGTGTGAACGGAACCGCACTGGACAACTAGTTGTCTGTCACGTCATACAATGCAAGAGAGCCAGTGTTTTGTGTGTGGTTTCGCTTTTGGTAACTTACAGCGACAGAGATACGAGCTGTGTGTCATCTGAAGGTGTTAGATGCAGTCACTGTTCTCCACCGGAGCGGCTCCCGTCAGTTTTGTGTTTCTTTTACAAATTCAAATGCTGTGTCGTGCGCGAGACGTCGTAAAGGACGTGACATGCGTGCGCGTCGGTTAAAGACTCCGGCTAGCGCGTGTTTACATGCTACTGTTTGTTAGTGAAGTTTGAATGGAAACACTCGCGGTTCAATTGGACTCTTGTCATGTCAAAAGTGATGAGACTTTTCAGTTTTATGGATGTTGCCATCTTTAATATTACGTTGGTCACTGTCAGTGTGGTTACTAGTAAGAGAATACGGGCTTGACACTCGCTGCACGTTCATACAGACAGTGTTCCAGATGCTACTGTAAGTTACTGTGTGAACGAGACATTTCGAGACTCACACCTGTAAGTAAATGCGGTTGTCAATCCCAAAAAGAGAGTAGACTGGACGCATGACTGTTACATACTTTTGACATGCTTAATGTTATTAGGCACAATTAAGTGAAGTAGGGCCTACTCATACGCTCAGGAAGCCGTCTCTCGGACAGCTCATAATCTCGATTTCAGTTCTCTTCCACAGCTTATATGGCCAAATACACACAAAATGATGTCAAAATGTCCGTATTTGTGTGTATTCACATAAACACAGTCAGTTATGTTTTAAGTGGAGTAAATGGTTAAGAAATAATGTGCACAAGTAACAATATTAAGTGACAGCAGCCTAATAAACCTGCTTCCGTCTATGTGCTTGATGTTAATCAAACAACAATAGACAAAGAGTAAGTCACTCACTGCTCTTGATGGAATATCTTTTGTAGCTTTAATAAGAAACAGTGTTTATTTAAATTATACAGTGAAGACTAAGCAGTGTTTTATTTTTACATTTGATTATTCAATTTCTGTTGTTAATAAACCTAATGTAGGCCTAACCTGAAAGCCTAAACCCCCTGGTTTACACTGATGTTGAAATGACACTTAGTTTTTATGTAGCTAATGCTACAGTAAAACACTGCTGTTCACAAGTTGTGGATGCTTTCTTCTCATAAAAAGAATGTGAAACATGTATGTATAATTTTCAGTTTTTAAATATATTTACTACTAGTTCGTATAAAGGAATATTTGTTAAATCGGCTTGCCATACAGTCATTGTTCGCGTGACATATTTTTTCTTTTAACTGTAGGATTCCATTGTCAGACGCTTTATCATGACTGATGGCGAGGGGAGAGAACACTTTCATTACTTGGAGAGAGGAGAGGTAAGAGTTCCCATTTCAGCCCTGTACCGGGCGCCCTGTCCCAGTGAAGAGATTGGAGATGAGGAGGAAAAGAGCAGCACATGGATCCCGGTCCATGAGAGCTCTCAGGCACAGGGGTCTAGGGCCCGGGACCCCACTCCAGATTTGGTCTCCGATGAGGAGGAGCAGCCCCCCTACCCGATGCTTGCGCCTGTGGTGTTCTTCTGCATCAAACAGACCACTCGTCCACGTAGCTGGTGTCTCAGGATGGTTTGCAACCCATATCCTTTAACTTATATTTTCATCTGAAACTACTATTTAGCAGTTTAGTATGTGGTTTTGAAGATTACGCCGATGACTGTGGCATTAATACACAATAATCTATCAATTCCGGTTTTGTTTTTTCTTGGACCTCACAGGACTTCGGTATCAATTAAGATCTGTAGGTGTATGCTGAATGGCTGGCTGGTTGCCGCGGCAGCTTGCAGCTTCCTGCGTGTATTTTGACAGGAAACTTCAACAAATAAGAGCTGATCTCGTTCTCCCACCGGTGTAGGCTTCCCAAAGATACGTCCTTTTGGCAGTGTTGCAATCAAGAGCACTATTTTATAAATAGCTTCATTAGCTGTAGGGGCGGCTCAAGCTCTCTGCTGAGTCTCTTCAGAAGTGATGCACAAAATGCAGCCTGGCACTTTGTAGATATTACTTTATGATATAGATAGAGTTAAGATTAAATACAATGCTTACGATTTCTAGTTTTTAATGATGAATTGGACTTGCTGGCCTCATTTATGCACTGGAGTTTCCTCCATTTTGTGGTTTGCTTTTTGTTGCTTAGCCATAAAGCAAATTACTCTTAGGCTGTAATCGTTTTCATATTCCATTTATGATGGCCGCATTGTGGTCTGAAGTGCATTATGTATTTCATCACTTTTTGACTGACAGCTGTAAAGAGAGCAATTAGACCCGTGATTAGTGTATATAAACTTAATGGATTTGTTGTCATGCGGATCTGCTTGGATATAGAATGCACTTTGTGGGATATTTGGAGGATGTGGAAAACATCACTGCAATTTGTATTATTTCCAATTGCGTTTTGCAGGCTACTTAGTGTTGTGTGCAAATGCATTTTCTGTTTAAATCTTCTTTATGTGAGTTGTTTACATTTTTCATGGTGGGGCACTTTACATATAACGCATATAAATGGCAGCTTCACTTGCTGAAATGTCTTTTGGATTATTATAATCACCATTAGGATCTATGCACCAAGCATGCAGTTCTGTGTACAACATTAGAGAAATTGCGATATGCATCACTGCGGCATTTCGCTTTTTAGACAAATACACTGAACAACTGAAATTTAAATGGCGAGAGGATCTGCCATTTGTCACCCCCCCCATCAAAACACAAAGGGAAAATTACATTTTTTATAACTGCTGTTTATTAATTTAATTACTATTCATAAGTGGGTCATTTATATTCTTCCATCTTTCTGTCTTCGGCTCTTCTGTTTCTGTTTTTGGGTCAGTTCGATACGCCAGCATCAGTGTTCAGCAGTGTAAAATGCAGGCTGCAAACAAGCATGCTTGTCAGATGAAAGTATGTATCATCTTTATTTTGATTAGTCATACATGAGCTTTCCCACCCTCAGGCACGTGCTGCGAGGCCATAACACTTATTTACTGAGGTGATGATTAATCTGTATTCTGACATATTGTAGATATCAATGGCAGAACTGGGACTGTGTGTGTGTCGTTGATTGGAATCGCTGCCAACTCTTCTCCAAAAAATAATTTGGAATATTTTATTAAACATGACTACTCTTATATATATTATTATTATTAATGGTCATATTTACCACTCACCTTTGCATGGAGATTATCTTTATTCTCACTATTTTGGTTTTTCTGGATAGATCAAAAGAACTGGTCTCAAAAGACAAAAAAAAGGTTTTGCATTTGCCTCTTAGAGAGTTATTAATATGTTTAGATATAGATCATGGGCATGTTGCATAAACTGCAAAGACTAGTCTTACAAGTTAGCCATCTAATTTTTTCTTTAAGACTGTTCATAACTTCAGTTAGACTGTTCATAAAATCAGTTACATAAAAACATAGATTGGCCTAATTTGATACCGAAAATAAGATTGACTGCCCCTTGACTAACTGCTAGTGGGTCATATTCGATCTTAAGGCACTTTCTTAAAATAATGGCTGTTTATGCAAATGGCCCCATGTGTGCAGTTTTCATGTTGCCATGCGAGTATCCTGTTGAGATGTACACCTGGACCACAATAACAATGTTCAGTCTGCTGAGAGCAGGCATGATGTCATGGATAGGGGATAGTTCACTCAAAAATCTAAATTCTGTCATGTCGTTCCAAACCTGTATGACTTCTCTAGTGAAAAATAAATATACCAAAATGTATTTGAAATACATTCATTTTGTATTAAGTATACTACAAATGCATTTACATATTTATGTACTTAACATAAATACCCTGCGATTGTATTTTTGGTATGCTAAATTGATATACTTGAAGTCTGCTATAATTGGAACAACTAATTTTGCACTTAATGCACTTTAGTTATCTGAAAGTAGTGCTGAGGTCCATCTAAAGATATACTTAAGTATGTATGATTGTGCTAAAATGGAACTATTGCAAGTATACTTTAGGTACACTTTAAATATCTTGCATTTAAAGACTGATATTAAACAGTGATCATACTATCCTAACTAATAGTGATATTAAAACACATTTAGGCTTAATATTAAGAAAATGTGCAAAAAATAAGTGCTCCAAAAAAAGTTTAATTATTATATTTATGTCAGTAGTCTCAAGCAATTTGTCAGTAAATATGTTAATATATTTGTACTATACACAGTATGAAATAAATGTATTTTAAATATATTTTGGTATGCTATTTTTTTTTACTAGGGCTTCTTTCTTCTGTGGAACACAAATATTTTTTCGTAGAAAGCTTTGAATGTTTTTGTCCATACAACAAAAGTCAGGGGGCTCCAAAACAATATTAATCTCCATTGACTTTCATTGGATGGACAGAAAAGAACACAGAGAGACATTTTTCAGATGATCTCATTTTATGTTCCTTAGAAAACGTAAGAAAACCATACATGAGGGTGATCCCAGCTAACAGGAAAAGTTCTCAGAAATCGAGAAGCAAGGTTCTCTCAAAGTTCTGAGCAAAATTTCTCCAAGTAACGTTAACATTTATAATGTTCTCAGATGTTAGCACAAAAACATTATTTATAGGTCATTTATGGAACATTTTTTTCTAAAACATTTTAGTTGGACAATATTTTATAACTGTTACTAATTGTTTCAGAACCTTTAGAGAACATTCAAAAGTAACATTCCAATAAAGTTTGAAAATTGACTTTAATTAATTACTTCAATTACTTTAACATTTGCATAACCAAAAAATAGATTTTTTTTCTTTTCCAGAGAACATCCAGAAATAATATATTCATAACTTAATGGGAACATTAGCAAAATGTTCATAGTGCATATTTTTGTTAGCTGGGATTAAATAATGTCTGAAATTTCATGAGGTGAACTATCTCTTGAAGTAAAGATTGAAGAAAGACTGTTTAGCTGGGTTCAATTAGTAAAACTGGATTAATTTAATGAGCTTCCGTGTCTATAAGAAAAAACAAATATCATCAAGAGGGTTTGTAGTGTTGCGATTTAAATAATCCCAAATTTTACTTGGCATGCCACCATACAAGGTGCAAATTTCCAGAGAAACACTATGGCTATCAGGTTCATTACCTCTATTATCAGGAAATGTTTTTCTGTAGCCTAGCACAACACAAGCTTGTCTTGCTGCAGGTTTTATCTTTTTCTACTCACCATTAAATGGAAGCATGTGTTTATGGTGTGGATCATTTGGTTTGACTGTGAAGGTTGGCACTGTGGGATAGGTCATGGGTTGTGCATCACAGAGAAACAAAGAAAGGCTGTGCTGGCAGACAAAGGGTGAGACACAGTGAGAGAGACTGCAGTCTCAACATGTTCTTGTTTTTTGAAACCCCACTCAGTGCACAACACAGACAGGAACAAATGCACTTTTAGCTTCACGACATAAACCTACAGTACACTCTGATTTAGGATCGTCATGTTGCATCTGTATTAAAGGATGAAATTAGAGTGGACATTTGGAGATCTGATGCTGTATCGGTTGAAGACAGCAGAGTCTGATGGGAATCAGTGCTTGTATAACCTCTAGTCTTTGAATGTAGCTATAGGAGAGGAAGCTGAATGATTTATTGGTCTAGGGCATATGGAGAAGAGGAGTCAGTCACAGCCAAAGCATGCTGATTAGAGAAGTGTTTTAGGATTAATATCAGTTCAGCTGGATTTCTGTATATCCTTAGGCCTGCAGCTCGTAGAGTGTTTAGAGCAATGGCACGGAACTAACAAGGCCTGTACAAATCGTCTGTCTTCTCATAGTTTTATGACTTCAAATGAACAATAGCGATAAAGGCACATACGCTTGTGCCTTTAAAGGACAGCCTGTACTCATGACTCAAATTTATGAACTGTTTCATATCTGCAGCACAAGCAAGCTTCATGAGTCAGGTCATGACTGTAAACATTAATGTATGTTTAAACTTTCATACTGATCCTCTGGGGTGGTAAAAGCTCTGGATGGCATTTTTATGACACTGTGTGTTTGCGTCTAGATAATGATAATGGGTCTCAGGCTTAACAGTGAAGGAACAATACCTATTCGTGCCAGAGTTACTGAGGGGCAACGATCTGGATGTGTAGTTTAGACTTGACTTTAAAATTACAAATGATACAGCAGGTGGCAGCCTGTTCCCCGAAAGCATTTTGGACAGGTTTCACATGTTGGGGTTAGGAGGGTCGATATTGTAGCTTTAGACTACTGTTAAAATGCTGCTTGCTGAACATCAGTCTCTTCAAGTGATTTAAAGCTTCTTTAGTTAAAACAGAGACGCATGACAGTAATAAACAATTTTAATTAGACCATATCGATGATGAAAATATGACGATAAAAAATTCACACCTACAAATAATCAGATTATTAATAATCAGCGTATTTGGTGTGCTTTCCGAGGGGAGGGCTCGGAATTTGGCACGAACTCAGAGTCCCCCTGTATCCCTGGCTGGGATAGGAACCAGCGGAGAGTAAGGAGTTGGGGTGGTGGAGGTAGAAAACATAACATGGAACATAGGTGAGTCGGCTATGTACATATAAGCCTCCTCTCGTGCTGATTGGGTAGATCATTTTTAGAAGAAGAAATATGTATAATGTCATATTATGTGGGGGATTGATCTGCTTTTGCTGAGAGCCAGAAAACTGAATCACTGTACTAGCTGGTTTGAGCTCTCAAATGCATCCTGTAAGAGATTAATCAGGTAGAACCATAATATTGCAACTTACATTTGCACAGACCATGAACCAAAGTCACATAGTAGACAGAATGGACAACTTGCATATTGCAAAGACTGTTGTTGGAAAAACATGCTGTATGAGGTGTAGTATGCTTGAAGCAACAACTGATTTTTTTATTTTAATGAAAATAAAGGTACTATATTTTGGTTAAAATGTGTTTTTTATTTTTATTTTTTATTAATATTTTGTATTTATATGGGATTTTATGGTACTAAATTATATTTATTCTGTAGTTATAATCCATTTATTCACTTTTTGAGAATAGACTTGATTTCCAACTTAAGCTGTTGTAAATCTTGAATGCTTTGGACCACAGACTTAAGTTTAGTCTGTCCAACAGGTGCCACAACAAGACAAAATCCTCTCTACTCACTCAGTCAACAGCTGACAATGTATATATCCTACATGTCACAGTCTCCAAGGTGTTGTTAATCTCAATGGTTATTGATTAGTTCATGTAAGGTGTGGTGCAATAGACTTATGTGATTTATTCTCAACAGACAGTTATAAACAAAAGACAGAGAAGCAAAGGGCATAATTGAAAAACTGGCAATCGATTTTGAAGGCTCTCATGGACGGGTCCCTCTGGTGAACCTCAAATCCACCTGGCTCTGTGAAGTGTTTATACGAGGTGAGAACTGAAAGGATGATATTTGAGTGGCTGGTGGGAGGTGGCTGTTTAGGTCGCAGTGGACTTCCCTGGGGAGCGGCGGCCAGCTGGGACCCGCTGCATTTGAGGGAGACGGATATATTCCGGCCTTATGGAAAAGCCAACAGTGGCAAAGGAAAATTTCCGATTTGTGGAAACGAAAAGTGAGTCTTAAAGAGGTCATGAACTGCATTTTTTTATTTGATAATTTACATAAAAAATCAGAATTTAGAAGTAATAGGCCATTTGCTATCCTGTTTTTGACACTCTCTTTCGAACACTCCATTTTGATGGGTGCGCCGCATTCAAGACTTGGAATTAAATGCCCATTGCGATTGAGTAACAATTTTGCATATTAAAATAATTTTCAACATCCCCACCATTATACACCATTGTTTGTCACACTGTCGTTCTTACAGGCTATTCATAGTTCAGTCTTTTCAATAAAGTAAAAAACATATACATTGTCATTTGCAGTGTTTTAAATAAAACGAAACATGTTGTAATGTCTTACTGGTGACAAAACAGAAGATGTCACTCACTGAAGCTTTTATTCAGGATTACATTGAATGGCTTAAATCAGTGGTTCCCAACCTTTTCCAACTCGCGGCCCACAGAATCAAACGCGTACGTTTCCGTACGTTTCCACTATTTGTGTCACATAGGTTAGAGAATTTCACATTTGCAGCATGTACGTGTTCGTTAATCAATGAAGCTGTCTACACTGTACAATGAATCTCTCTACATTGTGTGTACACTTTGTTTGTCAAAATGAGATGATTCACGAGCTTGTATAACTCAGCACTGAACAAAAACTCCGGCGACTGAACAAAAACTCCTGGTGAGTGGATTTTGACTCACTTAAACACCTCTGGTTAGCCATTGCTTTCAAGAAATCAGCAGATATGTCTTTGATTGGCTACATTGCTCAACACTGAAAAAGCATGTTGTAAATAGAAACATTCGCGGGCCATATCACCCCCCTTTGGTGGCCCCCTGTAATAATGTGTTGACCCACTGGGGGGCCACAGCCCACAGGTTGAAAACCACTGGCTTAGATCGAAACATTAACTATCACAACTATTCAGTTTGACTGTGGCGCTACAGTATGAATACTCAGTACATATCAAACGATCTGTATCAGACAAAGCAATAGTGACACATGGTAAGAACACTGTTACTCACACTTGTGTGTTGCGACATTACTGTCAGATCCAATGTAGTTGGCACTGCATCGTCTTTTATTTTCAGTCTCTCTGAAAAGCCTGCGTCAAACTGTGACTTGTTTAAAAACGAATCTGCAATATAATGAAGCGAACAAAAGAACAGTGTCTTACTGATGCGATATGACTGGAACTTTGTTAAAAATAAAGTTAATTTAAACGCTTTCTTAAAGTTTGGATCACAAGGGTGGCAATGCAAAGACTGTGTTTTTCCACAGCTTACCACTTCAAAATGTCTTGTAAAAGAGGCATCCCTATCATTTTTTTTGGTTCTAGTAATCCTGTGTTACTGCATATGCAAAGGCGGTCTTTCGTTGCACTATGATGTAATAATGTGACAAAATCCAAAAACGAGTCATCTTGATTTCAATACAAGCAGGACGTTTTGAGTTCTGAAACTTAAAGGGTATTTTTATAGTACAATGACTGCAAGCAAACCATAATTTTCTCAATAGCACTGCTACTTTTTGTTGTCTGACGGCCCCTGTCTGTATTCGAGTTTCTATAAGTCTCGCTTATGATGCCAGTTTTCACAGGAGCCACTTCTGAAGCATCTGTTCCCAAATACCAGCGTGTTGTTGAGCTGGGCTCCTCTCTGACTGAGATGTTTCACTATTGTGTTGATTCAGCTGCCATCTCACACTTTGAATTTAAACCACACACACAAATGACGGTGTGTGAAAAGCTTTGGATCAGGTGTTGATGTGAGTTTGAAGAGTGACAATTGGACACAAGGAGGGCAAGGCTTTATAGAAAATGACAACAAAGCATTGTTTTATGTTTCTAGTTCAGCAGATGTTAAATGCACTTGGCCCTGAACATGCTTTTTGATGTAAATTGAGTTTTGCTGTCACATTTTTACCCTTCTCCCCTTGTTTTTCTTTGGATTTCAATGTGGATAATGAATAATGCCTTTTTATGCAAGAGATACCATAAAAGACTTGACTTCTGAATATGTAGTCTTATGGTGTCAAACTTATGAAAATAATGCATTTTTAAAGATGTCTCTGTATGTTTTGCAGTCTCTTTGTGCGGCAATAAATCTACTGCCAGAGAAATCTGAGTTCAAAGAGGAGAGGTTGAAAATTGGTTTACGCTGACATTTCCTGTTGTGATAAAATATCTGTGCATCTGATTATCTTTTCCTTTGACCTCATTGAAATTGAATTATTAATGATTACTGCACTTCTTATATGAGAAGGAATGATTTGCTTGGGTCTTGCTTAAATCCGCACCTTAGCATCTTGCTCTTATTTGCATCAAAATGACAACACCCTTGCTTTTTTCCAAACCTGTATGACTTGTTTTCTTATGTGGAACATAAAAAAATATATTTTGACCTTTTTTTCCATCCATACAATGAAAACCAATAGAGTCCAGTGTTGTTTTGGACCCCATTGGCTTTCATTGTATGGTTAGATAGATAGAAACTATAAATAATATTCTTTATTGGGCACCATTCCCACATCTTCACACCTGCCTCAACCAGTCTTGCTGTTTTATGTGAGCTACAGCTCCTGCTTGGCTGTCAATCATGTGAGTTTGTGCACTGCGTACTCTGTGTGCGATGAAAGCAGAAACTGATAAATAAATAAAAACTGCATTGCAAAAACTGGTGCTAACGGCAAGGTCTTTGTCCGCCACACTAAGGTTGTCATGGCAATGTGGACCATTAGTTTATATGGGGCTTTTGAGGGATGTTCTCAGCACAGCAGAGCATTTTGCTGCATGACAGCAAAACGACGTCCGTTCTGTATTTAGATCCATTTTTAAGACAGACCTTTTATGCGATGACACATTGATACGTGAAATTCAATAATCCCATTGCAGCTAAAGCTATTTAGAGGGTGCATACGCAGAGGATTTTGTAAATATTTGGATTGGTGTGCGCTGAAATTAAGTATTAGGTAGTTTCGTAAAAGGTAAGTTGGGAGGGGCCTGTGGGCGGCACTTTGGGCTTTCACTGCATTATAGTATGAGGGGATTTCTCTGAGGAGAAGCACTTACTAGGAACTACCTGGTTGCCAGGCAACAGACGAGCTCATGCCTCACACTTCAAGAGAAAGTACAACACCCCTTCATCCAGAAAGCATGGGCTTTGCTGAGTCAATATCATACATTATTAATGACCTGGGTTATGAGATGGTGTGGAGAGGGGGCAAAGGGGAATTGGGGTGCGAGAGGAAAGGATGAAAAATGAAAATTCCATTTGGACCAATTTAAACTCTCTGTTCATTTGTGTCGGTCAAGCTAACAATAAACTGCAGTAGATCCTTCAGTTTTGAAGTCCTAAGGGCTCAAAAAAGGTCCCTGGCATGGTGTTCTATACCTTGATTTAATCATTGTTGTAATAATGTGCTGTCAGGTGTTTTACTCTAAACACTAGTTATTAGAAATTAGACCATTCCAGAGGTATTTTCCCTATTCATTTTCTCCATAGGGATATGAATTAATTCCTTAATAAAGAGTGTAATTGTAAACAAACCAAATAGCTCTGAGATTAATCACATTACAAATGTTGATTTGAAAAAGACAAAGGTATGGTGAACTACATATCCCATGAAGCACTGCAAATAAATCAATTGACTTAAGAACAAC